>OZ024765.1:20129856-20144856 GCA_964016885.1 Eledone cirrhosa
GTGAGTGAGTGTTGGTTAATCGCTTCGTACATCAAAGAGATTGCCGAACACACACACAGAAACACATGCACAAACACACATACAAACATATACACACTTACACACGCATACAAATACAGACGCTCACTCTCTCTCACACACACACAAACACAGACACACTTACAGACAGACATACACAAACAAACAGATACACTAACACACACAAGCACAGACACTTACACAAACAAACACAGTCACAGACACACTCACACACACACAAATACAAACGCCTTCCGGTACGAAAACCTTCGAAGACATGGTGACCGGGTGAAAGATCAACAAATAATTATTGATCGAGGGTTGGGAAGGTCATAAAATCGATTCAAATCTTCGATTTCAGAACAACACACCAGACGTACCTATAATGAAAGTATACACTGACGTTTATGTACATATATCTATGTATATGTGTGTGTGTGTGTAGACGTACCTATATTGAAAATGTGCACCTATGTTTACGTATGTGTATGTTTGTGTAGATAGGTTTTTGTACGTGTGTTTATGTGTATGTATGTATATATATATATTACACACACACATATATATATATATATATATATATATATATATATATCATCATCATCATCCTCGTCTAACGTCTATCTTACACGCTAGCAAGGGTTAGACGGGAGATGTCCACTTGAGGCATCTCGCTCGTATAGGACTATCTGTTAGGTTTTCTACGGCTGGAAGCCCTTCCTAACACCAACCACGTTTACAGTGTGGACTGTGTGTTTTATATATATATATATATATATATAAACGTTAGAATATGTGTAATAAGGCCAAGACAATGCAGATATGGACATAGAAAAAAGAATGCAATAGTGAAAGATATTGATGTGAATTCGTCTTTCACCTTGAATTTATTTAAATGTCCTTATTGTCTTGGCCTTATTACACATATTCTAACGTTTATACCTCATTACACAATGCTTCAAGTGAACTATAACCTCCTCCCATATATATATATATATATAATAATTCAAGAAAAAAGATTGACTGGTTCGCTATACAATAAGGGCTTTATTCACATTGTTGACAATTGTTTCTTTGATCTGGCAGGTCTAGAGTTCGCTATACGCCTGACCTAGACCTACCAGATAAAAGAAACAATTGTCAGCAATGTGAATAAAGCCCTTATTCTATAGCGAACCATGTTAATCTTCTTTCTTTAATTATTATTACTCCAAGTATAAACTACATAGAAATCACCGCGAACTCGCAGCATCACTATGGAAAAGTCTTGTTGACACACGTTAATACTGTCCACTACACGGAGTACTCCAACTGGACTACATCTAAGTGGACTGCCATAACGATAATCTGTTATCCCGGATATATATATATATATATATATATATATATATATATATATATATATATATATATATATATATATATATATATATATATATATATATATATATATATATATATATATATACGATATTAAACAAATGGAAACTATATTTATAAAACCATATTTATTTCATTATACATATTTCAGGGATACCATATTAAAAATATGGCATGCCTTCTTCAGATAAAATACAATATATAAGCAGTTTTATAAATAAATTTGACGTACCATAAAATATTGATCAACTTCCATTTAAAAAAGTTGGTTTTAAATGGAAGTTGATCAATATTTTATGGTACGTCAAATTTATTTATAAAACTGCTTATATATTGTATTTTATCTGAAGAAGGCATGCCATATTTTTTATATGGTATCCCTGAAATATGTATAATGAAATAAATATGGTTTTATAAATATAGTTTCCATTTGTTTAATATCGTATATCTACTCCAAAACTTGTTGAGTGCTTTATATCAGTTATAAAATATTTACTCGTTGTAACCCAACAATTTTAAATAAAACTTTTGCATATATATATATATATATATATATATATGATAAAATGGGGAGAAAAATACTGCTGGTAGCACATGGATAACATGTAATAAAATAAGTCCCTCATCAGTATATATATATATATATACGATATTAAACAAATGGAAACTATATTTATAAAACCATATTTATTTCATTATACATATTTCAGGGATACCATATTAAAAATATGGCATGCCTTCGTCAGATAAAATACAATATATAAACAGTTTTATAAATAAAACTACTAATATCGTATATCTACTCCAAAAATTTGTCGAGTGCTTTATATCAGTTATAAAATATTTACTTGTAACCCAACAATTTTAAATAAACTACTAATATCATATATCTACTCCAAAACAAACTACTAATATCGTATATCTACTTCAAAAACTTGTCGAGTGCTTTATATCAGTTATAAAATATTTACTTGTTGTAACCCAACAATTTAAAATAAAACTTTTGCATATATATATATATATATATATATATATATATATATATATATATAAGATCAAAAGATGGTTAAAAGAGTTCCATGTATTTTATTATGCGCATTTCAAAAACAAATATCATCATGCAATAACATTTGCGTTTTCGTCAGATAAAATAGGGAGACATGATATGAAGGTTAAAAAACACTTGTGGATAGTGCAGTTTTAAATCAACATATCAATATCAATATGTTGATTTAAAACTGCACTATCCACAAGTGTTTTTTAACCTTCATATCATGTCTCCCTATTTTATCTGACGAAATGTTATTGCATGATGATATTTGTTTTTTGAAATGCGCATAATAAAATACATGGAACTCTTTTAACCATCTTTTGATCTTATATATTATTATTTATACTCCAGTCCTATAAACTGTAGAGTGCTACTTATCCGATATATCTGCATTGCTTTATTGTACTACAATAAAACTCACATCCTACATATATATATATATATATATATATATATATATATATATTCATATATATGTATGTTTGTGTAAGAATACACACACACACATATATATATATATATATATATATATATATATATATATATACATACATACATACATTTACACACATTCACACATATATATATATAAAATTGCAAGTCTGAAGAACTATTAGATAAAATATATACAGTATTACCTCTCCTAGTCCATATAAATCAACCACATAAAAAATCATTTAAACGAGGCTATAAGTTTATGAAGAAATAATAGACAAATGATACAGACTATGTTCCGCGATGTACAGCCATATGACATTTATCTAATTATTTCTTTTAGCCTGTAGAAATTGACTAGACAAATAATTAACTACACAGAGTTAGGTACAAAATAGAAGTTTGAAGAAAAAAGGCACATAAACTTTACCAAAATTCCCCTAGTCCCGACTGCCGGTGGTTTCGTTCCACTTTTTGGATATACCCGTATATATATATATATATACATATATATATATATATATATATATATATATACATACGGGTATATCCAAAAGTGACTCAGAGGAGACTGAGGTTAGCTGGACATGCTCACCGACATCCAGAGTTGACACTCCACTCAGTACTCCTGTGGGAGCCCCTGCATGGACACACTGGAAGAGGAAGACCAAGGTTAACGTATGTTGATGCCCTAAGGATAGACACTGGTCTGTTGGAGACGCAGGACATGGCAGCGATAATGAGGGACAGAGACCGCTGGAGAGAACTCGTCCATGAATTTTACCCGCCCTATATATATATATGATGGCTGTAAACTCTGCCAAGAGTACTGCAATCGCTTGTCAGATTCAGATGTGTGACGCTCGGATATGGCTTTTCAAGCCTGCTAGAGACTTGCACTCCTTCACACACTGACAACAACTATGGATCTCCCTGGCTTGAGGTCCCGCATCAGGTTGCCTGTGAACTTTCACAATACCGTGGAGATCATAGTTCACTGGTTCTCTTTGAACATGACTACTACTGTGGCACCTGAAACCAGATCTGCTCAAGCAAATTTTTCGACATATATATATATATATATATATTGTTATACTTGGGGAGGGTCATATTGTTGTAATAATATTGCCAGAAATAATAACAGAACATACTCACTGTTTGGTTGGTTTTCGCTTCTGTATCTTTTATATCTCCATAGTTAATTTATTTGGCAATCAATGTTTATCATTGATTGACCAACGGTTAAAAATACAGATATAAATATATATATATAGTCTATCAAAGTTCTTTTGTTGCACATCTGCGACATCATCAGAGGTACTATTATGTTTCTTCCCATTGTATTGTAATGTCTACGCCATTTTTATTTTATATATATATATATATATATATATATATATATATACATATATATATACACTTACCTATATATACATATATATATATATATATATATACACTTACCTATATATACATATATATATATATATATATATACACTTACATATACATACATATATATATATACATATATATACACTTACATATACATACATATATATATATACATATATATATACACTCATAAGTATACATATATATACATATATCATCATCATCATTTTACGTCCGCTTTTCCCTGCTTTCAAAGGTGAGATGGGTCCTATTCAGCACAGCATCTCTCCACTTGTCACGGTCCTTCGTCATCGCCTTGGTGAGTTTCAGCAATCTGAGGTCAGTTTTCACCACCTTCACAAACTCCCTGCATCAGTTGTTAGCTGTCGAGACACTGCATCCTTTAAAACCTCCAAACTTCCCGAGATTCGCCAACACTACACCTGATATCCCCCCTCCATACACACACACACATGTATATCATGACTCATAGACTGTTCACTTTCCTGACGTTTGTACATTATTCTATGTACTATACATGCAACTTTGATGAGTTGTAGTGCACCTGAGCACTGTACACAACAACTTTCATTATTATTCATTATAACTTTGCCTTTCATCCTTACGGGGTCGATAAAATAAAGTACCAGTAATGTACTGAGTATTTGCTGGCCTTGTGCCAAAAGAAGAAACAATTATTAAACCTATGATTTGAACACTTGTATGTTTATATCTGTGTTTATCTCTCTTTTATATTCAATTATATATATATATATATATATATCTGTGTGTGTGTGGACATATGTATGTAGAGATCTTTGAAACCAACAGGGATCCTTTTTTATTAAAATAAAAATTATCAACTAATATATCAAGAGTTACTTCCCTTGAAGGTATACAGTGGAACCTTGACTCACGAACACCTCACATCACGAACAAATCGGTTCACGAACAATTAATAAACGACTGATAACATACATAACCAGGAAGGATGGAATGACAATATCCCGTGTTTGTTAGGGTTCCATTGCAGTATCAGTAGAGGGTCGGAGCTTCGGCCGTTTACAGACTAAGTTCAAATCTCGCTGAGGTTAACTTTGCCTTTCATCCTTACAGGGTTGATAAAATAAAGTACCAGTAATGTACTGGGGTAATTGCTGGCCCTGAGCCAAAAGTAGAAACAATAAACGGCTGCTACAATTTAATTGTGACTATAATTGGTGGCTTAAACTGTACTTAGTGTTTCTTTTATTTAATGTCAGTGAAGGAGATAAATACACATACTTATATAGTGCCACACATATATATATATATATATATATAGACATACACATACTTATATAGAACCACACATACATATATAGACATACACATACTTATATAGAACCACACATACATATATAGACATACACATACTTATATAGTACCACACATATATATATATATATATATATAGACATACACATACTTATATAGAACCACATATATATATATATATATATAGACATACACATACTTATATATAGTACCTCACATATATATATAGACATACACATACTTATATATAGTACCACACATACATATATAGTACCACACATATATATAGACATACACATACTTATATAGTACCACACATACATATATAGACATACACATACTTATATAGTACCACACATATATATATATATATAGACATACACATACTTACATAGAACCACACATACATATATATATATAGACATACACATACTTATATAGAACCACACATATATATATAGACATACACATACTTATATAGTACCACACATATATATATAGACATACACATACTTATATAGTACCACACATATATATATATATATAGACATACACATACTTATATAGTACCACACATAGATATATAGACATACACATACTTATATAGTACCACACATATATATATATATATATAGACATACACATACTTACATAGAACCACACATACATATATATATATAGACATACACATACTTATATAGAACCACACATATATATATAGACATACACATACTTATATAGTACCACACATACATATATATATATATATAGACATACACATACTTATATAGTACCACACATACATATATATATATATATATAGACATACACATACTTATATAGAACCACATATATATATATATATATATATAGACATACACATACTTATATAGTACCACACATATATATATATATATATATATAGACATACACATACTTATATAGAACCACATATATATATATATATATATATAGACATACACATACTTATATATAGTACCACACATATATATATAGACATACACATACTTATATAGTACCACACATATATATATATATATATATAGACATACACATACTTATATAGTACCACACATACATATATAGACATACACATACTTATATAGTACCACACACACATATATATATATATAGACATACACATACTTATATAGAACCACACATACATATATAGACATACACATACTTATATAGAACCACACATACATATATATATATATAGACATACACATACTTATATAGTACCACACATACATATATATATATAGACATACACATACTTATATAGTACCACACATACATATATATATATATATATATAGACATACACATACTTATATAGTACCACACATACATATATATATATAGACATACACATACTTATATAGTACCACACATACATATATATATATATAGACATACACATACTTATATAGTACCACACATATATATATAGACATACACATACTTATATAGTACCACACATACATATATAGACATACACATACTTATATAGTACCACACATACATATATATAGACATACACATACTTATATAGTACCACACATACATATATAGACATACACATACTTATATAGTACCACACATATATATATATAGACATACACATACTTATATAGTACCACACATATATATATAGACATACACATACTTATATAGTACCACACATACATATATATATATAGACATACACATACTTATATAGTACCACACATACATATATAGACATACACATACTTATATAGAACCACACATACATATATATATAGACATACACATACTTATATAGTACCACACATATATATATATATATATAGACATACACATACTTATATAGTACCACACATACATATATATATATAGACATACACATACTTATATAGTACCACACATACATACATATATAGACATACACATACTTATATAGTACCACACATACATATATATATAGACATACACATACTTATATAGTACCACACATACATATATATATAGACATACACATACTTATATAGTACCACACATACATATATATATAGACATACACATACTTATATAGTACCACACATACATATATATGTAGACATACACATACTTATATAGTACCACATACATATATATAAAGACATACACATAATTATATAGTACCACACATATATATATAGACATACACATACTTATATAGTACCACACATACATATATATATAGACATACACATACTTATATAGTACCACACATACATATATATATATAGACATACACATACTTATATAGTACCACACATACATATATAGACATACACATACTTATATAGTACCACACATACATATATATATAGACATACACATACTTATATAGTACCACACATACATATATATAGACATACACATACTTATATAGAACCACACATACATATATAGACATACACATACTTATATAGAACCACACATACATATATATATATAGACATACACATACTTATATAGTACCACACATATATATATATATATAGACATACTTATATAGTACCACACATACATATATATATATAGACATACACATACTTATATAGTACCACACATACATATATATATATATATAGACATACACATACTTATATAGAACCACACATACATATATAGACATACACATACTTATATAGAACCACACATACATATATATATATATAGACATACACATACTTATATAGAACCACACATACATATATATATATAGACATACACATACTTATATAGTACCACACATACATATATATATAGACATACACATACTTATATAGTACCACACATATATATATAGACATACACATACTTATATAGTACCACACATATATATATATATAGACATACACATACTTATATAGTACCACACATACATATATAGACATACACATACTTATATAGTACCACACATACATATATATATATAGACATACACATACTTATATAGTACCACACATACATATATAGACATACACATACTTATATAGAACCACACATACATATATATATATATAGACATACTTATATAGAACCACACATACATATATAGACATACACATACTTATATAGTACCACACATATATATATATATAGACATACACATACTTATATAGAACCACACATACATATATATATATAGACATACACATACTTATATAGTACCACACACATATATATATATATATAGACATACACATACTTATATAGTACCACACATATATATAGACATACACATACTTATATAGAACCACACATACATATATAGACATACACATACTTATATAGAACCACACATACATATATAGACATACACATACTTATATAGAACCACACATACATATATATATATAGACATACACATACTTATATAGTACCACACATATATATATATATATAGACATACACATACTTATATAGAACCACACATACATATATAGACATACACATACTTATATAGTACCACACATATATATATAGACATACACATACTTATATAGAACCACACATACATATATATATATATAGACATACACATACTTATATAGTACCACACATACATATATATATATAGACATACACATACTTATATAGTACCACACATACATATATATATATATAGACATACACATACTTATATAGTACCACACATACATATATATATAGACATACACATACTTATATAGTACCACACATACATATATATATATATATAGACATACACATACTTATATAGTACCACACATACATATATATATATAGACATACACATACTTATATAGTACCACACATACATATATATATATAGACATACACATACTTATATAGTACCACACATACATATATATATATAGACATACACATACTTATATAGTACCACATATATATATATATATATATATAGACATACACATACTTACATAGAACCACACATACATATATATATATAGACATACACATACTTATATAGAACCACACATATATATATAGACATACACATACTTATATAGTACCACACATATATATATAGACATACACATACTTATATAGTACCACACATATATATATATATATAGACATACACATACTTATATAGTACCACACATATATATATAGACATACACATACTTATATAGTACCACACATATATACATATATAGACATACACATACTTATATAGTACCACACATACATATATATATAGACATACACATACTTATATAGAACCACACATACATATATATATATATAGACATACACATACTTATATAGAACCACACATACATATATATATATATAGACATACACATACTTATATAGTACCACACATATATATATAGACATACACATACTTATATAGTACCACACATACATATATAGACATACACATACTTATATAGTACCACACATACATATATATATATAGACATACACATACTTATATAGAACCACATATATATATATATATATAGACATACACATACTTATATAGTACCACACATATATATATAGACATACACATACTTATATAGTACCACACATACATATATAGACATACACATACTTATATAGAACCACACATACTTATATATATATATAGACATACACATACTTATATAGTACCACACATATATATATAGACATACACATACTTATATA
Organism: Eledone cirrhosa; assembly: GCA_964016885.1. Classification (NCBI taxonomy): domain Eukaryota; kingdom Metazoa; phylum Mollusca; class Cephalopoda; order Octopoda; family Eledonidae; genus Eledone; species Eledone cirrhosa. The sequence goes on from OZ024765.1 coordinate 20,140,175, forward strand.
GAACCACACATACATATATAGACATACACATACTTATATAGTACCACACATACATATATAGACATACACATACTTATATAGAACCACACATACATATATATATATATAGACATACACATACTTATATAGTACCACACATATATATATAGACATACACATACTTATATAGTACCACACATACATATATAGACATACACATACTTATATAGTACCACACATATATATATATATATAGACATACACATACTTATATAGTACCACACATACATATATATATAGACATACACATACTTACATAGAACCACACATACATATATATATATAGACATACACATACTTATATAGTACCACACATACATATATATATATATAGCCATACACATACTTATATAGTACCACACATATATATAGACATACACATACTTATATAGTACCACACATATATATATATATATACATATATAGACATACACATACTTATATAGTACCTAACATATATATATATAGACATACACATACTTATATAGTACCACATACATATATATATAGACATACACATACACACACACACATAGTACCTCACACACACACACAGTACCTCACACACACAGTACCACACATACATACACACACAGTACCACACATACATACACACACACACAGTACTACACACACACACATACATACACACAGTACCACACATACACACACAGTACCACACACACACACACACAGTACTACATACACACACACAGTACCATACACACACATCCAACTGTGTAAGCTGCCAAAGTATCTAAAAGTCAGTCAGACAGACAGACTGAGGTATAGAGGGAGGGAGAGATAGGGAGAGAGTGGGAGGGAAATGGTGATAGAGATATAGAGAGGGGGCTAGAGATAGATATATATAGAGAGAGAGGGGGAGAGGGTGATGGAGATATAGAGAGGGAGAGAGAGTAGTTGATAGACAGACATAGAGAGAGGGGGGTGATAAAAGGAGAGATGGATAGGTAGATAGATAGAGAGGGAGGGAGAGAGAGGTGGGGAGAGAGGGAGGGGAGAGATGTGTGTAGAGAGGGAGGGGGAGAGGTGGATAGATAGAGAGAGAGAGAGGTAAATAGAGAGATACAGATAGAAAGAGGGTGAGAGAGACAGAGAGAGAGTTACTGACAGAGGTAAAGAGATAGAGGGTGAGAGAGTGTGTGAGAGGGAGAGTGAGAGAGAGAGGGTGTGAGAGTTAGAGAGAGGGTGTGATAGTTAGTGAGAGAGAGTTAGAGAGAGGGTGTGAGAGCTAGAGGGTGTGAGTGTTAGAGAGAGGGTGTGATAGTTAGAGAGAGGGTGTGAGTGTTAGAGAGAGGGTGTGATAGTTAGAGAGAGGGTGTGAGAGTTAGAGAGAAAGGCTGTGAGAGAGTTAGAGAGAGAGGGTGTGAGAGAGAGGTTGTGAGAGAGTTAGAGAGAGAGGGTGTGGAGAGAGGCTGTGAGAGAGAGGCTGTGAGAGAGAGGGTGTGAGAGAGAGGCTGTGAGAGAGAGGGTGTGAGAGAGAGGCTGTGAGAGAGTTAGAGAGAGAGGGTGTGAGAGAGAGGCTGTGAGAGAGAGGGTGTGAGAGAGAGGGTGTGAGAGAGAGGCTGTGAGAGAGAGGGTGTGGAGAGAGGCTGTGAGAGAGGCTGTGAGAGAGATGGTGTGAGAGAGAGGCTGTGAGAGAGTTAGAGATGTTTTGCTGTCTCGCCTGTGTTGAGTGGTTTTTCTCCCAATCAACAACAAAGGAGAATTTTACCGACTGGGATGAAAAACTTGAGTTAATTACAGGTAAGTGAACAGTTACATTACCTTATTGTACACCTTGATAGACCTGACAGCTTTTATATACACACATTTCTACATCTTTTTTACATGTATGTATAAGCTAGCAGCAGATTTCTCGACTTAGCATGTGTGTATATGTAAACAAATATATATATGTAGGAGGTGAGTTTTATTGTAGCACAATAAAGCAATGCAAATATCGGATAAGAAGCACTCTACAATTTGTAGGACTGAAGTATAAATAATATAAGATCAAAAGATGGTTAAAAGAGTTCCAAGTATTTTAAAAACAAATATCATCATGAGATGATATCTGCATTTTCATCAGATAAAATAGGGATACATGATGTGAAGGTTAAAAAACACTTGTGAATAGTGAAGTTTTAAATCAACATATATATTATATGTATATATATGTGTGTGTGTGTATATGTATGAATGTGTATATGTGTATATATATATATGTGTGTGTGTATGTATATGTATATATATATATATGTGTGAATGTATGTGTATGTGTGTATATATGTGTGTGTATATATGTCTGTGTGTGTATGTAAACAAATATGTGTGTTTATGTGTGTAAATATATAAACGTGTGTATATGTATGTATATATGTGTGTGTGTGTGTGTGTAAACAAATATATATTTATATTTGTGTGTGTATATAGGCGTGTGTGTGTATATATATATGTATATATATGTGTGTGTGTATATATATGTGTGTGTATATATATATATATATGTATGTATGTTTATATAAATATGAGTATCCATGTATGAAGGGAAGTATGTATGTGTATAGCAATGTATGTGTGTATATATGTGTATATATGATTGAGCATATGTATATATACATATATATATACATATATATATATGCATATATATATATATATATATATATATGTATATATATATATATATATGTATGTATAAGTATGAAGGTGTGTATGTGTTTGAAAACAATTCTATGTGTGTATGTTTGTGTGAATGTGTTTATAATAATAATAATGAAATTATTGTGTACAGTGCTCAGGTGCACTACAACTCATCAAAGGTGCATGTGTAGTAGGTGCATAGAATAATGTACGAATGTCAGGGAAGTGAACAGTGTATGTATGAATATATATGTGAACATATCTGTGTTTGTAATCAAATGCATGTGCATATGAATATTTGAATATATATAAATATATGAATGTGTAAACATGAGTATATATATATATATATACTAGCATGGGTTAGACGGGAATTGTCCCACTTGAGGCAAGAATGGTCAGGTGACCGTGTCTCGCTCGTACAGAACTTTATCTGGCTGGTTTTCTACGGCTGGATGCCTTTCCTACCACCAACCACTTTACAGTGTGGACTGGGTGTTTTTTGTCATGACACCTACATGACCACTTTACAGTGTGGACTGGGTGTTTTTTGTTGTGACACCTACATGACCACTTTACAGTGTGGACTGGGTGTTTTTTGTTGTGACACCTACATGACCACTTTACAGTGTGGACTGGGTGCTTTTTGTTGTGACACCTACATGACCACTTTACAGTGTGGACTGGGTGCTATTTGTTGTGACACCTACATGACCACTTTACAGTGTGGACTGGGTGCTTTTTGTTGTGACACCTACATGACCACTTTACAGTGTGGACTGGGTGTTTTTTGTTGTGACACCTACATGACCACTTTACAGTGTGGACTGGGTGCTTTTTGTTGTGACACCTACATGACCACTTTACAGTGTGGACTGGGTGCTATTTGTTGTGACACCTACATGACCACTTTACAGTGTGGACTGGGTGCTTTTTGTTGTGACACCTACATGACCACTTTACAGTATGGACTGGGTGCTTTTTGTTGTGACACCTACATGACCACTTTACAGTGTGGACTGGGTAATTTTTGTTGTGACATCTACATGACCACTTTACAGTGTGGACTGGGTGTTTTTCTCATGACACCAACATGACCACTTTACAGTGTGGACTGGGTGCTTTTAGTTGTGATACCTACATGACCACTTTACAGTGAGGACTGGGTGCTATTTGTCATGACACCTACATGATCACTTTACACTGTGGACTGGGTACTATTTGTCATGACACCTACATGACCACTTTACAGTGTGGACTGGGTGCTTTTTGTTGACACCTCCATGACCAATTTACAGTGTGGACTGAGTGCTTTTTGTTGTGACACTTACATGACCACTTTACAGTGTGGACTGGGTACTTTTTGTTGTGATACCTACATGACCACTTTACAGTGTGGACTGAGTGCTTTTTGTTGTGACACCTACATGACCACTTTACACTGTGGACTGGGTACTATTTGTCATGACACCTACATGACCACTTTACAGTGTGGACTGGGTGCTTTTTGTTGTGACACCTACATGACTACTTTACAGTGTGGACTGGGTACTTTTTGTTGTGACACCTTCATGACCACTTTACAGTGTGGACTGAGTGCTTTTTGTTGTGACACCTACATGACTACTTTACAGTGTGGACTGGGTACTTTTTGTTGTGACACCTTCATGACCACTTTACAGTGTGGACTGGGTGCTTTTTGTTGTGACACCTACATGACCACTGTACAGTGTGGACTGGGTGCTTTTTGTTGTGACACCTACATGACCACTGTACAGTGTGGACTGGGTGCTTTTTGTTGTGACACCTACATGACCACTGTACAGTGTGGACTGGGTGCTTTTTGACATGAGACCTACATGACCTCTTTACAGTGGACGGAAGTAAGAGGATATATATAACAGCTCCTTAGCAGTTTTGCATCATCATCATCATCATTTTACGTCCACTTTTCCCTGCTTGCAAGGGTGGGACGGGTCCTATTCAGCATAGCATCT
>OZ024765.1:20157356-20169856 GCA_964016885.1 Eledone cirrhosa
AATTCATCACACCACTGATTCTCTGTTTCTTATGTGATATATATATATATATATATATATATATATATAAATGAAGGAATTCCGTCGGAAAGGTCCAGGAAAAAAGAGTGCTCTATGTAGGTTACAGAGCTTATTAGTTATGTAATAAACAACATAAGATAATTATTTCATTTACCAGTTGTTTCTTGAAAGCAAACAAATCTGCTTTCAGTCGTCAGAATTAAAAAAATCCTGGTGTTTTTATTGAATGTGGATTTGAAAACCCACATTCAATAAAAACACCAGGATTTTTTCATTCTGATGACTGAAAGCAGATTTGTTTGCTTTCAAGAAACCACTGGAAAATGTAATAATTATCTTATGTTGTTTATTACATAACTATATATATATATATTATATTATATTTAGAGTTGTAAACTCAAACAGTCCTTTACGATTAATGAGCTCAAAGAAAGAAGCATTTCTGAGCCGTGAAATACAAGTTAATATAAATTAATATATGATAAACACAAAAGTGTTTGTATTGTAAAAGACGAAGTTAGTTAAAATGAAATAAACTAATTCAAATAAAAATATAGATTGCCTGTCTTGATCTAAACTAATAAATCAATAAAAGCAAACCCATATTGGCAAATAGCCGTGGTACCTGGACAAATTTAAATTTCAAAATCCAAACCTTTTCCGCAGATCAATCTGAACTTCAAAATCCAAACAAGTTTCGCAAACGATAGTATAAAAAGTGAAATATTCCAATTTTCTGTGCTTATCAACAGGTACCCAGAAAAATTAGCATACTTCACCTTGAAAAAATTTTGGAGGTCTGGTTACTAGCGCAAACGCACGAGGTATTTGCACTAGGTTTTCCAGCTCACCAGCTATCTCATATTCATGGCGCTAGAAATAACAGCCGTTTATATGGGATTAAAAATTAGCTCAACAGTATGGAGCCATAATATTATATTATATTTAGAGTTGTAAACTCAAACAGTCCTTTACGATTAATTAGCTCAAAGAAAGAAGCATTTCTGAACCGTGAAATACAAGTTAATATAAATATATATATTATAGATGTTATTCGAACAGGGCTCCAGTTCGATGACTGAAACCAGTAAAAGAATGTAAACTTTTATTGATTCATTTCTTTCTCTTATCATATTAGTGTTGTTGTTGTTGTTGTTGTCTCTCACCTGGATACCTGTTTGTTAATCTCTCAACTGTTTTCTCGTTAAAGTCTAGATGGCGTAGCTAAGATTTCTCACCTGCAGCTGGACGGGGAAGCAGTCAATGAAATTGATTTTACTCACTTCATGGATGAGGATGTTCTCACCAATATGTACCTTCAGAATGTATGTATAATTATATATATATACACATATATATATGTATCTGTACCTTCAGAATGTATGTATAATTATGTATATATATATATATATATATCTGTACCTTCAGAATGTATGTATAATTATATATATATGTATCTGTACCTTTAGAATATATGTATAATTATATATATATATAGACATATATATATATGTATCTGTACCTTCAGAATGTATGTATAATTATATATATATATATATATGTATCTGTACCTTCAGAATGTATGTATAATTATATATATATATATATACATATGTATCTGTACCTTCAGAATGGATGTATATATATATATATATAGTAATAATAATAAAGTTGAAGACTAAAATCCAAAGAGGGCTCAATAAGGATAAATATATATCAAATATATATGAACCGTAGAGCATATTGGTACCACAACATTGAGTCTGAAATAAATGAGTGCCACGATTAAGCAAGGGAAGTAACTCTTTATGCAATTGTAGTTACCTCCCTTGAATATTTTACTACCGGACAATGTTTAGTGATACTACGCATGATAGAATACCGTGTGGTCTCGCTTTATGGCTGCGAAGATGAGTTTCAAGTCCAGCTTTGCTGGGGCATGTCAACGCCATAGGAGCTGGACCATCTTAAAAGCACTATAGGCCCCCGAGCAAGGCAGAGCACTGGTGCCCCTACCTGCACAACCACTCACAGGAATAAAATTACAAATGGGCCCCGGGCAACTGCCCAGCGTGCCCATGCGTTAAGACGACCCTGCATAGGAGGACCTTCGCTGTCTGGAAGTGCAACAGTAATGCCCTTCCTCACATCCCTCTTTACTTTCTCGTATTTGATTCGAGATGCCTCAAAGGCAACTTTTCCCTCATATAGTCTTTCTCCATTTATTACGATCAGCAGCTACGTTTTCTCATGTATCAGCAGAGATGTTAGTGTCTTTCAAAGAGGCTTATACCTCTTTTTTGGTTTATGTGGAGCTCGTTTTCCTTTAACTAACTCTCCATAAATATACACATACATACATATGTTACATGGTGGCTGCCAACTCCTTTTCGAGTACGGCCACTACTTTATATCCATGTAGGGGAACCCCTACCGATGCGCTGAACGAGTGTGACTTTTTAGTCCAGCCAGTGACTTGAAAACTCTGGTACAAACACTACACTTGTGACAATTATTGACACATACTGCTGGGCTCATGGTACCATGTGACGACAAGTGCAGAGAGATCTCCAGATATAAAGCAATGCCTGTGCCGTGAAGCTTTTATAGTGAGCAAAGGCACTGCACAAAGCCAGTCCCACTCTCTTAACCAAGATGATATTTACCAAAAAGAAGAACAAGTCAACATCATTGGATACCATCAGGGTTGCAGGTGTTATATTAGAGTTTTCCTTTTCCTAGAATTCTGCCTTGACAAAGGCTAAGGGGTCATCTTTCCCGGTGATTTTGGATGGCCATTGACTCTGAAGAGCTCCTTTGCCCTTTGACAGGTTTTGTTTTTAGTCCTGCAGGATGTCCAAAGCCACCCTCCTCAACAAGAAACCTTGGTGGGGTTGCCAGTTTAGTCGCCAACGACCCGACCATGAGACAGGTTGTACTGGGATACATGTTACCAGTAGCACCAACTGGTGACCTGACATATATATATACATACATACATATATATATATATATATATATATATATATATGTACATACATATATACATATACTCATACATATACACATACACATATGTATATATATATACATACATATACACATGCATACATACATATATATATATATATATACAATATTTTAATAAATGGAAACTATATTTATAAAACCATATTTATATAGTTTCCATTTATTAATATATTGTATATTTACTCCACTAAACTGTTGAATGCTTTATATCAGTTATAAAAATGTTTAAGCTTGTTGAATTCCAACAAATTAAATATAACCTCTGCATATATATATATATATATTTATTTATAAGAAGAAATTAAAAGATGGTTAAAAAAGTTCCATGTATTTTATTATGCGCATTTCAAAAACAAATACCATCCAAGTTGATATTTGTTTTTGAAATGCGCATAATAAAATACATGGAACTTTTTTAGCCATCTTTTAATTTCTTCTTATATATACTCCAGTCCAATAAACTGTTGAGTGCTACTTATCCGATATTTGCATTGCTTTATTGTGCTACAATAAAACTCACCTCCTACATTATATATATATATATATACGATATTAAATAAATGGAAACTATATTTATAAAACCATATTTATTTCATTATATATATTTCAGGGATATCATATTAAAAATATGGTATGCCTTCATCAGACAAAATACAATATAAACAGTCTTATAAATAGATAGATTTGACATACTGTTTATATTGTATTTTGTCTGATGAAGGCATACCATATTTTTAATATGATATCCCTGAAATATATATAATGAAATAAATATGGTTTTATAAATATAGTTTCCATTTGTTTAATATCGTAAATATACTCCAAATACTTGTTGAGTGCTTTTATATCAGTTATAAATATTTACTCGTTGTAACCCAACAATTTAAATAAAACTTTGCATATATATATATATTAAATCTCCTCTACGATAACCCTTCTACCTTTGTTTTGTTTTCATTTTCATTTTCACTTTTCTCCTATTTCTCACTCACTTCTTACCTCGAGATTTCCCATCTGCATTGTTGTGGCTTTCTAAACTACATATATATATATATATATACGCACACACTTACATATATATGTGTGTGTGTGTTTATATATAAATATTTATATATATGTATATGTATATATATATATATATATATATATAAGTTTTAATATAGATGAGATTCTACAGGACTAGAACTGTTTCATTCTTTAGAAATCATCAGGAATCATCATTTAGAAATCATCAGGAGATTCCTGATGATTTCTAAAGAATGAAACAGTTCTAGTCCTGTAGAATCTCATCTATATTAAAACTTTTATACTCTGCAATGTATTGAGTACCTTACTTACTGTGGTTACCTCCGATTCAACCCGGAATAACGTATATATATATATATATATATATATATATATATATATATATATATATATATGGTCTAACCCATGCTAGCGTGGAAGATAGCCGTTAAACGATGATGATGATGATGTATATATATATATATATATATATATATATATATATATATACATACATATATATATATATATATATATATATATATATATATATATATATATATAAACCCATATATATACACACACACACATACATATATACATATCTCTCTTTTCTTTGTTTCCAGAATAAAATCAAACAACTTCGGAACTTTGAAATACTCTCAAACCTTCAACTGCTAAACTTGTCGAACAATGAAATAGAATTTGTTGAGAATCTATCAAAACTTCATCAACTGGCATTTCTAGACTTGTCCAATAATTACATCTCTCATATAGACATTGGTAAGATATCTGTGTGAGAAATACAAGGTGACATGGCTGAGATATATGGCTGCTAATGTATCATCATCATCATCATCATCATCATCATCAGGTTTAGCGTCCGTGTTCCACGCTTGCATGGGTTTGGACGGGGGTTTTCCCACTTGAGGCAAGAGTGGTTGTCTTGCTCGCATAGGACTGTCTGGCGGGTTTTCTACAGTTGGATGCCCTTCCTAACACCAACCACATTTACAGTGTGGGGCTGGGAGGTTTTTACCGTGTTGCCTACACGGCCACATTACAGCGTGGACTGTCTGGCGGGTTTTCTACAGCTGGATGCCCTTCCTAACACCAAAGAAGTATGTCAATATTTATTTATAAAACTAATCTGTATTGTATTTTATCTGATGAAAGCGCACCTTGAAGTATGTGTATATATATATATATATAAATGAAGTAAGTGAGAAATTAGGAATAAGAGGGATCAGATGCTGTTTACTCGAGAGAAGACTACGTTGGTATGGCCACGTGATGTGCATGAAAGACGACAGCTGCATAAAAAAGTGCAGGGCGATCAAAATTGATGTTAGTTACGGAGCAGGGAGACCCAGAAAAAGCTGCGACGATCTGATAAATTCCGACCTTACACACTTGCACCTCTCTAAGACAATGTCACTAGACCGAGATCTTTGGCGCTACGCAGTAATACAGACGACCCGCCTTGCCTATGTACAAAGCGAAACCTACGGTCAGTAGGCACCTCTTAACCAAATATACACCCCGATCCACTACCCCTACCTTATTCTCCCACTCCCACCAACACCACCCTCTCTCTGTAACGTTGTTACCACAACATCCAGTCAAGATCAAGATCGTGTAGGTGTCACGACAAAAAATGTTTCTAATTAAAGATACTATTAAATCTATATATATAAAACTGAGGTTGTCTGTCTGTCTATCGATTTTTGGCACACATCTCCTCTTAGAATCTCTCACGGAATTGCACCGAAATTGCTATACTTGTACATTGAGCCCTAGCGAAGACATCGGAAAAAAAATATTTCAAATTGACCCGCCCTATCTGACGAAATCGAATATAATGTATCGATTTTTGAGCGTAAGTGATCAGTTATTTCCCTTTGTTCTGTTTACATTGAGCGTCTGCGTGCAAAAATAAAAAAAATTACGCTGGCTTTCTCAGCGTTTAAAATGACATTAACACAATACACGATTTAAAGACTACGTAAAACAAGCCTTTTAAAACAATATTTTTACTTGAAAACAAGTCTATTTAAAAACTACTTAAAACAAGCAAATATTTCGTAAAAAAAAGCAAAAATTATATAAGTTTATTTAAAATATATGTATCTGTAAATTTCGTTAGGCGTGATATACGCGTGCAGACAGACAGTCGTGCAGAGAGGTGATATAGGCGTGCAGACAGACAGTCGTGCAGAGAGGTGATATAGGCGTGCAGACAGACATAACTGATAATTTGGTTACGCTAATGTTTTTCTCTGCGTTGCAGTGTTTACATTTTCGATCTTTGTTAATAAATAACCAGTGCAGTTTCTATCCCCAGCATCCTCTTTTGTTATAACATTCGGGTTATCGTTATGTTTTCTTAACTTCATAAGGCATATTGCTGGTTGAGGGAATATTAATCAAAAACACCACATGCAAGTCTGCACAGTAGACATTACAGTTTTTAAGCCAAGAAAGAAACTTAACATTGTAACTTTAACACAGCTACTGAGCGACCCCGAGCAACGCCGGGCTTTACTGCTAGTTGAATATAAATATATATATAATATTAACAGACATACCCTGAAAAAAGACAACCTTAACAGTTGGAGCTTCCTGGAAGCACCAACTGTTAAGGTTGTCTTTTTTCAGAGTATGTCAATATTTATTTATAAAACTAATCTGTATTGTATTTTATCTGATGAAAGCGCACCATAATTTGCCTTGGTGGCCCTTGAAATATGTATAATAAAATAAATATGGTTTTATAAATATAGTTTCCATTTGTTAATATATTGTATATTTACTTCACTAAACTGTTGAGTGCTTTATATCAGTTATAAAAAAAAAAATGTTTAAGCTTGTTGAATCCCAACAAATTAAATATAACCTCTGCATATATATATATATATATATCAGTAGGCACCTCTTAATCAAATATACACCCCCATCCCAATACCCCTGCCCCACCCCCATCTACACCACCCCTTTCTCTGTAAAGTTATGTTGGTACCACAACATCCAGTCCGAAATAAATGAGGTCGTGTAGGTGTCACGACAAAAAAACACAGTCCACGCTGTAATGTGGCCTTGTAGGTAACACGGTAAAAACCTCCCAGTCCCACACTGTAAACGTGGTTGGTGTTAGGAAGGGCATCCAGCCATAGAAAACCCGCCAGACAGTCCTATGCAAGCGAAACGACCAATCTTGCCTCAAGTGGGACAATTCCCGTCTAAACCCATGCTAGCATGGAAGATGGACGTTAAACGATGACGATGATAATGATGATGATGATATATATATATATATATATATATATATAGGAAAAGAGTCAGGACACCGACAGCTGAGCTCAGGCTGTTTCGACAGCTAGATCCGAACTGAATTAGCTGTCGAAATGGCTGGAGCTCAGCTGTCAGGGTCCTGACTCTTTTCCTATTACCCACTCTACTACCCTAAGTATTGAGTACTCTGGTGCGTTATGGTCCACCTGGTTCCTTACCACATTTTCTTTGTTATATATATATATACAAAGAAATTGCCCTTGAAATATATATAATAAAATAATTATGGTTTTATAAATATAGTTTCCATTTATTAATATATATATATATTAACGTCCCTTTACAATCTGAGTTCAAATCCCGCCGAGGTTGACTTTGCCTTTCATCCTTACGGGGTCGATAAAATAAAGTACCAGTAACGCACTGGATAATTGCTGTCCTTGTGCCTAAAGTAGAAACAATTAATATATATATATATATATATATATATATTAATTCAAAATATTAACAAAAATAGATATTCTTGTGATGAAGTATATTTTATTATACATATTTCAGAGGTACTGAGTTAAGTTCAACAGTACGTCCTCATCAGATAAAATATGATGATGCATGACATACCCTGACGTAGTAGATGGTTAAGATTCAGATGGTTAAGATCCATCACTGGATCTTAACCATCTACTATGTCAAGGTATGTCATCCATCATCTTATTTTATCTGATGAGGACGTACTGTTGAAGTTAGCTCAGTACCTCTGAAATATGTATAATAAAATATACTTCATCACAAGAATGTCTATTTTTGTTAATATTTTGAATTAATATTAATAATGGAGGCACATGGCTTAATGGTTAGAGCATTGGCTTTGCAATCGAAAGGTTGTGAGTTCAATTCTCAGACCGGGTGATGTGTTGTTTCCGTGAGCAAGACACTTTATTTCACATTGCTCCAGTTTACTCAGCTGTAGAAATGAGATGATAAGGACTGGGGTCCCTATCATTCCACTGCAAAGTGGTTGTGGAGGTGCCACGGCAAAAAAGCACCCAGCACTCACTGTAAATGAGGTTGGTGTTAGGAAGGGCATCCAGCTGTAGAAATCAAGCCAGAATCAGTTCCCGTCCCACCCTTGCAAGCAGGGAAAAGTGGATGTAAAATGAAATGAATGATGAAATGAACTCCGGAAAACCATTTCGTTGAGTGCTTCCAATCTATTGTAAAACTCATTCTTTGATTTATTCATTGAACCTTGTTTAACCTTTAAATATATATATATGCAAAAGTTTTATTTAAAATTGTTGGGTTACAACGAGTAAATATTTTATAACTGATATAAAGCACTCAACAAGTTTTGGAGTAGATATACGATATTAAACAAATGGAAACTATATTTATAAAACCATATTTATTTCATTATACATATTTCATTATACATATTTCAATTATATATTGTATTTTATCTGACGAAGGCATGCCATATTTTTAATATGGTATCCCTGAAATATGTATAATGAAATAAATATGGTTTTATAAATATAGTTTCCATTTGTTTAATATCGTGTATATATATATATATATATATTTCGTTTCTGAATTTGTTTAGCAAGATTCTTTATCTGAAATCGTGTGTTGAAACCGATATTGTTATACTTTGGGAGGGTCATGTTGCCAATAAGAAACACACGCACCAGTTGCTTTCACTTCAATTTATTATATATTTATAAATTTATAAATTTACAAATCTACAAACTTATAAATTTCTGGTTGGTTGGTTGGTTGAGAAACAAAATGGCGTAGGATAGAAGAAAGGAAAGGCACAGAAACGAAGAAAGGAATCCCCAGTCACTGAAGAGGTCACAGAGTGTGTGACGAAAGGACTATGACTATATATATAAACAACTATCTGGTTGTGGAACCAACCAACCAACCAGAAATTTATAAGTTTGTAGATTTGTAAATTTATAAATTTATAAATATATAATAAATTGAAGTGAAAGCAACTGGTGCGTGTGTTTCTTATTGGCAACATGACCCTCCCAAAGTATAACAATATATATATATATATATATATATATATTAACACACCCACACACATATATATATATATATATATATGGGTGTTAATACTATGTACACCTCTACATTACAGATGAATTCCCACAATCGTTAATGATCTTAAACCTGTCAGGTAATCCCTGTTGTGACCACCCTGATTACAGGTGAGTGTTTTATGATATATACCTTATGGTACCCCCCAACACTATTACTACCATCTCCCTCTCCCTCCGTACATCTATCAACCCATCTCTCTCTCTCTACCAATCTATCTATCCCCCTCTCTCCCTCTCCCTCTATCTATCCCCCTCTCTCCCTCCTCCCTCTATCTATCTACCTCTCTCTCCCTCTATCTATCCATCCCCCTTCTCTCCCTCCTCCCTCTATCTATCTACCTCTCTCTCCCTCTCTATCTATCCCCCTCTCTCCCTCCTCCCTCTATCTATCTATCCCTCTCTCTCCCTCCCTCCCTCTCTATCTATCTCTCACTCCCTCTTCCTCTCTATCTAGCTACCTATCTCTCCCTCCCTCTCCCTCTCTATCTACCCCCCTCTCCCTCTCTATCTATTCCCCCTCTCCCTCTCTATCTATCTCTCCCTCCCTCTCCCTCTCTATCTATTCCCCCTCTCCATCTCTATCTATTCCCCCTCTCCCTCTCTATCTACCCCCCTCTCTCTCCCTCCCTCTCTATCTATCTCTCACTCCCTCTTCCTCTCTATCTAGCTACCTATCTCTCCCTCCCTCTCCCTCTCTATCTATTCCCCCTCTCCCTCTCTATGTCTCTCCCTCCCTCTCCCTCTCTATCTATCTATCTATATATCTATCCCTCTCCCTCCCTCTACCAACCTATCTCTCTATATCTCCAGAGGAAGGATTATCCAAGACCTACCAAACCTCAATGAACTAGACGGCCAAGCAATTGGTAAAGAAGAACAACAGGAATCTGGTTATGCTATCTCCTTCAGTGATGATGATGATGGAAAATCTGCCAACCTTTCCAAAGTAAGATAATACTTCCAATACAAAGACTTCCTTTCTCTCTCTCTCTCTTTCTTTTCTTTCTTCCTTTATCTCTCCTTCTTTCTCTCTACAGGTTTTTTCTGTAAATTTTCACAACAATCTGTCCCTAGTAAAGATACTATAAACATTTAGTACAAAACAACACTATGACTACATCACATTAGATATTAAAGTCTTTACTGTAATACTGTAAATATTCACAACAATCTGTCCACCAGTAAAGATACTATAAACATTTAGTACAAAACAACACTATGACTACATCACATTAGATATTAAAGTCTTTACTGTAATACTGTAAATATTCACAACAATCTGTCCACTAGTAAAGATACTATAGACATTTAGTACAAAACAACACTATGACTACATCACATTAAATATTAAAGTCTTTACTGTAATACTGTAAATATTCACAACAATCTGTCCACCAGTAAAGATACTATAAACATTTAGTACAAAACAACACTATGACTACATCACATTAAATATTAAAGTCTTTACTGTAATACTGTAAATATTCACAACAATCTGTCCACCAGTAAAGATACTATAAACATTTAGTACAAAACAACACTATGACTACATCACATTAAATATTAAAGTCTTTACTGTAATACTGTTAAATATTCACAACAATCTGTCCACCAGTAAAGATACTATAAACATTTAGTACAAAACAACACTATGACTACATCACATTAAATATTAAAGTCTTTACTGTAATACTGTAAATATTCACAACAATCTGTCCACCAGTAAAGATACTATAAACATTTAGTACAAAACAATACTATGACTACATCACATTAAATATTAAAGTCTTTACTGTAATACTGTAAATATTCACAACAATCTGTCTACCAGTAAAGATACTATAAACATTTAGTACAAAACAATACTATGACTACATCACATTAAATATTAAAGTCTTTACTGTAATACTGTAAATATTCACAACAATCTGTCCACCAGTAAAGATACTATAAACATTTAGTACAAAACAATACTATGACTACATCACATTAAATATTAAAGTCTTTACTGTAATACTGTAAATATTCACAACAATCTGTCTACCAGTAAAGATACTATAAACATTTAGTACAAAACAATACTATGACTACATCACATTAAATATTAAAGTCTTTACTGTAATACTGTAAATATTCACAACAATCTGTCCACCAGTAAAGATACTATAAACATTTAGTACAAAACAATACTATGACTACATCACATTAAATATTAAAGTCTTTACTGTAATACTGTAAATATTCACAACAATCTGTCCACCAGTAAAGATACTATAAACATTTAGTACAAAACAACACTATGACTACATCACATTAAATATTAAAGTCTTTACTGTAATACTGTAAATATTCACAACAATATGTCTACCAGTAAAGATACTATAAACATTTAGTACAAAACAAGTAGTCAAACTACTCCTCTCTCTTTACATGTGACAGAATCGCAGAAATTTATATATAGATTGTACACACGTCATCACTCCTTCCTTCCTCAGTCATCTCTGTTACATAATACCCTCCATCAAGCATCTACCATACTCTGAACGCCTTGCTTCCCTGAGCATGGATACATTAAAACTCCAACATCTGGCAACTAACTTGGTAGACACCCATAAAACTATTAACCATCTTTCCAACAACAACCCTGAGCACCTTTTTGAATTCCATGTGTCTAACACCTGTGGACATGCCTACAAAGTCAGAAAACAGCACAGCTCCCATGACTTTCGGAACCATTTTTTCACACTCAGAGTTGCTGAAGCATGGAACAAACTCCCTACATCAGTTGTTAGCTGTCGAGACACTGCATCCTTTAAAACCTCCATGGAACAAACTACCTGCATCAGTTGTTAGCTGTCGAGACACTACATCCTTTAAAACCTCCATGGAACAAACTACCTGCATCAGTTGTTAGCTGTCGAGACACTGTATCCTTTAAAACCTCCATGGAACAAACTACCTGCATCAGTTGTTAGCTGTCGAGACACTGTATCCTTTAAAACCTCCATGGAACAAACTACCTGCATCAGTTGTTAGCTGTCG
>OZ024765.1:20174856-20204856 GCA_964016885.1 Eledone cirrhosa
TTTTATCCTTATCGAGCGTTCTTTGGATTTTAGTCTTTAAATTTATTATTATTACTATATATATATATATATATATATAATATATTTAGAAACACACAGATACATGCGGACACACACATATACATGAATGCATCCGCACCCAACCGTGAGTTAAGGGTGCCAACTTCACCGATGTTGCTCAATGAATGACTGGGACAGACCAATCCGGTTGAACCAGACTGAACCAGTATCAGAGTTAAAAATACATTATGAAGAGAGAAGAAACATTTAGATATAATTAGTAATAAAATGTATCATACCTAAACTGCTCCTAAATTCCTCGACTACGTAGTTTCGTGGCATAAACAAAAACAATACATCATAAAGATATAGAGTCCCTGCGAGGTCTGCCGACTTATCAAGAGGATACCTCATTTTACTAGTCTCAAGAACGCGTCTACACGACGTGAGAAAGAATCCCAAAAGGCGGAGGGGGAGATAGTCACGCGATATATTATATATATATATATAACCAAAGATTAATATGGTTCATTAATTACTCAACGAATACAATTTTACAATAGGTTAGAATGACTGCCAATACTGGAATTGAATTATCAAGACCGAAGCGGTATGTCACATATCAAATCATATATTTTGTCTGATGAAAACGTACTGAAACATCATAGTACCTTTGAAATATGTATAATAAAGTATATATTTTGATTATGTGAATATTTTTCATTTGTTAACATTTTGAATAATATATATATATATATATATATATATATATATATATTATTCAAAATGTTAACAAATGAAAAATATTCATATATATATATATATATATATTGGTAAACGGAATAGAAAATGCTGACAAATTGTTCACAGTTGAAAAATGGTTTAATTAGGAATAAAAGAGTATTAGTGATTGTATGGGTTAGTATTCAGTTGTGGTTTTAAGTTTTTACCGGTTGCGCATTTCTAAATGCTTTTCAAAAATAATTTTGAGATAGAGTGTCCGTGCTGTTTGCTCTGATCTGAGCAAACAGCACGGACACTCTATCTCAAAATTATTTTTGAAAAGCATTTAGAAATGCGCAACCGGTAAAAACTTAAAACCACAACTGAATACTAACCCATACAATCACTAATACTCTTTTATTCCTAATTAAACCATTTTTCAACTGTGAACAATTTGTCAGCATTTTCTATTCCGTTTACCAATATATAATAACTTGTGTGTTACACCTCTATTCTTTTAACTATATATATTATATATATATATATATATATATATATATATATATATATAGCTGTTTCGAGGGCTATTTCTGGACTCAGAATAGAGTCTGGAGTCCAGAAATAGCTGTCGAAACGGCTTGAGCTCTGCTGTCGGGGTCCTGTCTCTTTTCCTATTACCCACTCTACTACCCAAAGTATTGAGTACTCTGGCGCGTTATGGTCCACCTGGTTCCTTACCACACTTCTTTCATTCTATATATATGGTGAGTAATATCAAATATTACCCAGTTACAAGTATCAAAATAGCTCGAGGTGTTAAGTATAATACAGAGCTGAAATACAGTTTAAATAACAATCAAAGACTATATATACTGTACTTCCTGGTGTCAAAGACGCTTCTTCTGTCTACTGTGTGTCCCGGAGGTCGAAGGTTGTTTATTATTTTTTTTTCAAATTTTTGGTTGTCAAAATTAGGGTGGGTCCTCGAGGACAAAGTGTCTTCAACGCCGGGAATTACGGTAATCTTTCAAATATTTAAAAACTAACGACTGTTTCAGAAGTGACATCCATTCCACCTCAAGATACAGAAATCAAATTTAAAAAATACAAATAAAATACTACTCCTTTCCTCTCATAACTCAGGCCACCACTCCCACAAGATTCCTAGAGGTATTACCTGAAACCCACCCCCTCAAGATTCCTAAAGGTATTAGCTAATCCTACCACACACCAAGTTTACTACTGGTTTTACCTGAAACCCACCCCCTCAAGATTCCTGTAGGTATTAGCTAATGCTACCACAACCCAAGTTTACAACTGGTATTAGCTAATCCTACCACACCCCAAGTTTACAACTGGTATCAACTAATCCCATTATCCCCAAGTTTACAACTGGTATCACCTAATGCCACTATCCCCAGGTTTACAACTGGTATCATCTAATCCCACTATCCCCAGGTTTACAACTGGTATCATCTAATCCCACTATCCCCAGGTTTACAACTGGTATCATCTAATCCTACCACACCCCAAGTTTACTACTGGTATTAGCTAATCCCACTATGCCCAAGTTTACAACTGGTATCATCTAATCCCACTATCCCCAGGTTTACAACTGGTATTATCTAATCCCACTATCCCCAAGTTTACTACTGGTATTAGCTAATCCCACTATGCCCAAGTTTACAACTGGTACCATCTAATCCCACTATCCCCAGGTTTACAACTGGTATCAGCTAATCCCACTATCCCCAAGTTTACAACTGGTATCATCTAATCCCACTATCCCCAAGTTTACTACTGGTATCATCCCACCACACCCCAAGTTTACAACTGGTATCAGCTAGTGACAGTTCCAGTGAGTGACACTTATTTCTACAAAAATAGAAAATTTAGTCACCAGTTTCCATGAAAAATGGTGGACTGTATGTTAGAGTTCCATGTCTGATTCTCAGTAGCCTACGTATATACATATATATATGTGTGTGTGTATAAACATATATATATATATATATGTGTGTGTCTGTGTGTGTATATATATATATATATAGATAGATATTTGTATGGATATATATATAAACATATACGCATATATACATATACACACAAACATGCACACACATATATATATATATATAGATGTATATATGTATATACATATCATCATCATCATCATTTCTTTTTACGTCCGCTTTTTCCCTGCTTGCAAGGGTGGGACGGGAACTGATTCTGGCTTGATTTCTACAGCAGGATGCCCTTCCTAACACCAACCTCATTTACAGTGAGTCCTGGGTGCTTTATTGCCGTGGCACCTCCACGACCACTTTGCAGTGGAATGATAGGGACCCCAGTCCCTATCATCTCATTTCTACAGCTGAGTAAACTGGAGCAATGTGAAATAAAGTGTCTTGCTCAAGGAAACAACACATCACCCTGAGAATTGAACTCACAACCTTTCAATTGCAAGGCCAATGCCCTAACCACTAAGCCATGTGCCTCCATTTTATTTATATATATATATATATATATATATATATATATATATATATATATATATATATATATATATATATATATATATATATATATATATATATATATATATATATATAT
Organism: Eledone cirrhosa; assembly: GCA_964016885.1. Lineage (NCBI taxonomy): Eukaryota > Metazoa > Mollusca > Cephalopoda > Octopoda > Eledonidae > Eledone > Eledone cirrhosa. The sequence goes on from OZ024765.1 coordinate 20,178,193, forward strand.
ATATATATATATATTACCACATGCAGTCTCAGTTGATTACCTCACAGTGGCGTGGCGTGGCGTGGCGTGGCGTGGCGTGGCGTGGTGTAGTGTAGTGTGGTATAGTGTAGTGTAGTGTAGTGTAGTGGTGTGGTGTAGTGTAGTGTAGTGGTGTGGTGTAGTATCTCCAAAGGTGTAGTCAGCTGTGTGTAAACATATCTTTATCAATCTATGTCACACTAATTTATATTGAAACAACTGTCGGAGATTTAAAGGAGAGGATTGTCAAATAAAAGATAGGAAAACTACTTAAAAACCATCCCACAAATATATATATATATATATATATATATATACATACATATATATGTATATATATGTATTGTTGGAATTTCCTACAATTCTTTTAACTTAACTTCCTGTCTTGTCTGAATCTCTCTCTCTCTATATATATATGTATATATATATATATATATATATATAAATATATATATATATATATATATATATACACACACGGTACTGGCATTGATAAATATGCTGGGTCCGTCAACCCTTATTATTATATCCCACCGAGGTTGACTTTGCCTTTCATCCTTACAGGGTCGATAAAATAAAGTACCAGTAATGCACTGGTTTTTCTGGGTCTACCTACTCCATAGCTACCATCAATTTTGATCGCCCTGCACTTTTTTAAACAGCTGTCGTCTTTCATGCGCATCACGTGGCCATACCACTTCTCTCGAGTAAACAGCATCTGATCCCTCTTATTCCTAATTTCTCACTTAGTTTACTTATGCTTTGCCGTTCACGCATATTACTATTACACATCCAACGGAGCATGCATGCTTCGTTCCTTTCCAGTTTACGCAGGTCCTCTGCACGCAATGCCCATGTCTCACTGCCATGTAGCATTGCCGTTCGTATACAGGCATCATACAATCTGCCTTTCATTTTTAGAGAGAAACCTTTTGTGGCCAACAGCTGTATAAGCTCTCTGAACTTTTTCCATCCCGCTCTGACTCTGGCTACTGTACTTTCAGAATACCCTCTACCACTGCTGATTTTGTCACCCAGGTAACGGAAAGTGTCTACTATTTCTATAGAACCATCTGTGCAATAGAAGGAGCTAGTATCCTGTGGCCACTTGCTACCTATGTCACCTGAGCATCGGCCACATATAAACTCTATGTTCTTAGATAGTTTACCTGTGATCACACTACAACTTTTATGTACCCATACTTTGCATTTGGGACATAAAATTGAATTTCTGTCTACTCCTTTCCTACACACTGAGCAAGACAATTTCCCTGAGGGTACCAGTGCCTTATTTTCCTTTCTACAAACTAGGACTTTAGTCTTAGACAAGTTAACTTTAAGGCCTTTTGATTCCAGGCCATGCTTCCATGTTTGGAATTTCTTTTCTAGTTCAACCATTGATTCAGCTATGAGCATTAGATCATCTGCGTATAGGAGTTCCCATGGGCAGCCGGTCTTGAACTTCTCTGTTAGAGCCTGAAGGGCAATAATAAATAGGAGGGGGCTAAGGACGGAGCCCTGATGAACACCAACTTTTACGCTAAACTCTTCACTATATTCGTTGTTAATTCTAACCTTACAGACTGTTTCATTATAGAGTAATGTAAATGTTATGTGAGATATTATGTGAGGTAAAGCCTTTACTGTGAAAATACAATAGTATATATAGAGTAATGTAAATGTTATGTGAGATATTATGTGAGGTAAAGCCTTTACTGTGAAAATACAATAGTATTTATAGAGTAATGTAAATGGTATGTGAGATATTATGTGAGGTAAAGCCTTTACTGTGAAAATACAATAGTATTTATAGAGTAATGTAAATGGTATGTGAGATATTATGTGAGGTAAAGCCTTTACTGTGAAAATACAATAGTATTTATAGAGTAATGTAAATGTTATGTGAGATATTATGTGAGGTAAAGCCTTTACTGTGAAAATACAATAGTATATATAGAGTAATGTAAATGTTATGTGAGATATTATGTGAGGTAAAGCCTTTACTGTGAAAATACAATAGTATTTATAGAGTAATGTAAATGGTATGTGAGATATTATGTGAGGTAAAGCCTTTACTATGAAACTACAATAGTATTTATAGAGTAATGTAAATGGTATGTGAGATATTGTGAGAGGTAAAGCCTTTACTGTGAAAATACAATAGTATATATAGAGTAATGTAAATGTTATGTGAGATATGTGAGGTAAAGCCTTTACTGTGAAAATACAATAGTATTTATAGAGTAATGTAAATGGTATGTGAGATATTATGTGAGGTAAAGCCTTTACTGTGAAAATACAATAGTATTTATAGAGTAATGTAAATGGTATGTGAGATATTATGTGAGGTAAAGCCTTTACTGTGAAAATACAATAGTATTTATAGAGTAATGTAAATGTTATGTGAGATATTATGTGAGGTAAAGCCTTTACTGTGAAAATACAATAGTATATATAGAGTAATGTAAATGTTATGTGAGATATTATGTGAGGTAAAGCCTTTACTGTGAAAATACAATAGTATTTATAGAGTAATGTAAATGGTATGTGAGATATTATGTGAGGTAAAGCCTTTACTATGAAACTACAATAGTATTTATAGAGTAATGTAAATGGTATGTGAGATATTGTGAGAGGTAAAGCCTTTACTGTGAAAATACAATAGTATATATAGAGTAATGTAAATGTTATGTGAGATATGTGAGGTAAAGGTAAAGCTTTAAAAGAAAACTGACAAGTGTGTGTGTATATATATATATATGTATATATATATATATACACACACACACATATATATATATATATATGCACACACACACACATATATATGTTAATATATATATACACACACGTATATATATGTGTGTGTGTGTGTGTGTATATATATATATATGTGTGTGTGAATATATATATATATATATATATGTTGTTAACACTAATTAATTATTTGTTTTAATTGAAGTTTGTAGGATGAGTGAAAGCTCCCCAGTGAACATCAGAGTAGCTTGTGTGGGGTGATGTGGTCTGAGGAGTGGGTGTGGCTGGCCAGGGTGAAGTAAGGTTGAAATATTATCTAGGATCTGGTTGACAGTTTACAGAGATTTTCACTTAATGATACATGACCTCACTCTAAATACATATGTGTGTATATATATATATATATATATATCATCATCATCATCATCATTTCATTTTACTTCCGCTTTTTCCCTGCTTGCAAGGGTGGGACGGGAACTGATTCTGGCTTGAGTTCTACAGCTGGATGCCCTTCCTAACACCAACCTCATTTACAGTGAGTGCTGGGTGCTTTTTTGCCGTGGCGCCTACACGTCCACTTTACAGTGGAATGATAGGGACCCCAGTCCCTATCATCTCATTTCTACAGCTGAGTAAACTGGAGCAATGTGAAATAAAGTGTCTTGCTCAAGGAAACAACACATCACCCTGTTTGAGAATTGAACTCACAACCTTTCGATTGCAAGCCCAATGCTCTAACCACTAAGCCATGTGCCTCCGTATATATATATATATATCATCATCATCATCATCATCATCATTTAACGTCCATGTTCCACGCTTGCATGGGTTTGGACGGGAGTTTTCCCACTTGAGGCAAGAGTGGTTGTCTTGCTCGCATAGGACTGTCTGGCAGGTTTTCTACAGCTGGATGCCCTTCCTAACACCAACCACATTTACAGTGTGGGGCTGGGAGGTTTTTACCGTGTTGCCTACACGGCCACATTACAGCGTGGACTGTCTGGCAGGTTTTCTACAGCTGGATGCCCTTCCTAAGACCAACCTCATTTACAGTGTGGGACTGGGAGGTTTTTACCGTGTTACCTACACGGCCACATTACAGCGTGGACTGTGTGTTTTTTTGTCGTGACACCTACACGACCTCATTTGTTTCGGCCTGGATGGCGCGGCACCAACATAACTTTACATTGAAAGGGGTGGTGTGGATGGGGTGTATTTTGTTAGAGGTGCCTACTGACTGTAGTAGGTTTTACTTTGTATTTAGGTATATATATATGTACACACACATATATATATATACACACACACACGTGTGTGTGTATATATATATATATATGTGTGTGTATATATATATATATGTGTGTGTGTATATATATGTGTGCGTGTGTATATATATATATATGTTGTTAACACTAATTAATTATTCGTTTTAATTGAGGTTTGTAGGATGAGTGAAAGCTCCCCAGTGGACATCAGAGTAGCTTGTGTGGGGTGATGTGGTCTGAGGAGTGGGTGTGGCTGGCCAGGGTGAAGTAAGGTTGAAATATTATCTAGGATCTGGTTGACAGTTTACAGAGATTTTCACTTAATGATACATGACCTCACTCTAAATACATATGTGTGTGCATATATATATATATATATATATATATATATATCATCATCATCATTTCATTTTACATCTGCTTTTTCCCTGCTTGCAAGGGTGGGACGGGAACTGATTCTGGCTTGATTTCTACAGCTGGATGCCCTTCCTAACACCAACCTCATTTACAGTGAGTGCTGGGTGCTTTTTTGCCGTGGCACCTCCACGACCACTTTACAGTGGAATGATAGGGACCCCAGTCCCTATCATCTCATTTCTACAGCTGAGTAAACTGGAGCAAAGTGAAATAAAGTGTCTTGCTCAAGGAAACAACACATCACCCGGTCTGAGAATTGAACTCACAACCTTTCGATTGCAAGCCCAATGCTCTAACCACTAAGCCATGTGCCTCCGTATATATATATATATATCATCATCATCATCATCATCATCATTTAACGTCCGTGTTCCACGCTTGCATGGGTTTGGACGGGGGTAGTCCCACTTGAGGCAAGAGTAATTGTCTTGCTCGCATAGGACTGTCTGGCGGGTTTTCTACAGTTGGATGCCCTTCCTAACACCAACCACATTTACAGTGTGGGTCTGGGAGGTTTTTACCGTGTTGCCTACATGGCCACATTACAGCGTGGACTGTGTGTTTTTTTGTCGTGACACCTACACGACCTCATTTGTTTCGGCCTGGATGTTGTGGGACCAACATAACTTTACATGGAAAGGGGTGGTGTGGATGGGGTGGGGGCGGGGTGTATTTTGTTAGAGGTGCCTACTGACTGTAGTAGGTTTTACTTTGTATTTAGGTATATATATATGTACACACACATATATATATATACACACACACACGTGTGTGTATATATATATATATGTGTGTGTATATATATATATATGTGTGTGTGTATATATATGTGTGCGTGTATATATATATATATGTTGTTAACACTAATTAATTATTCGTTTTAATTGAGGTTTGTAGGATGAGTGAAAGCTCCCCAGTGAACATCAGAGTAGCTTGTGTGGGGTGATGTGGTCTGAGGAGTGGGTGTGGCTGGCCAGGGTGAAGTAAGGTTGAAATATTATCTAGGATCTGGTTGACAGTTTACAGAGATTTTCACTTAATGATACATGACCTCACTCTAAATACATATGTGTGTGCATATATATATATATATATATATATATATATCATCATCATCATTTCATTTTACATCTGCTTTTTCCCTGCTTGCAAGGGTGGGATGGGAACTGATTCTGGCTTGAGTTCTACAGCTGGATGCCCTTCCTAACACCAACCTCATTTACAGTGAGTGCTGGGTGCTTTTTTGCCGTGGCACCTCCACGACCACTTTGCAGTGGAATGATAGGGACCCCAGTCCCTATCGTCTCATTTCTACAGCTGAGTAAACTGGAGCAATGTGAAATAAAGTGTCTTGCTCAAGGAAACAACACATCACCCGGTCTGAGAATTGAATTCACAACCTTTGATTGCAAGGCCAATGCTCAAACCACTAAGCCATGTGCCTCCATATATATATAACATTATATACACACACATATATATATGATGGCTGCCCCCTTGTTATCGAGTATGGCCATTGCGCGAGAAGAAAAAAAAAAAAAATTTATAAATATACACATACAAACATATACATATATATATATACACACATACGAACAAATATATATACATATATATATACACACATACAAACATATATATATACATATATATATATATACACACATACAAACATATATATATATATATATATATACACACATACAAACATATATATATACACATATATATATACACACATACAAACATATATATATATACACATATATATATACACATATATATATACACATATATATATACACACATACAAACATATATATATATATATATACATATATATATATACACACATACAAACAAATATACAAACATATATATATACACACATACAAACATATATATATACATATATATATATACACACATACAAACATATATATATATACACACATACAAACATATATATATATACATATATATATATATACACACATACAAACATATATATATATATATATATATACACACATACAAACATATATATATACACATATATATATATACACACATACAAACATATATATATACACATATATATACACACATACAAACATATATATATACATATATATATATACACACATACAAACATATATATATATACATATATATATACACACATACAAACATATATATATACATATATATATACACACATACAAACATATATATATACACACATACAAACATATATATATATACATATATATATATACACACATAGTATTAAGGGTACTATTTATGGTTATGTATACAATAAAACCTTTGATGGTAATATATTATATATACACAAACCCTGAAAAGGAGGTCAAGTATGTTATAAATAACTGCTCCGAAGAATCCAAACCTCGGTTTGGAGGAAACAATTGTAAGCAAATAAATGACTTAAACTGAACTTTGATTACTGTAATCTCTATATATACACACATACAAACATATATATACACACATACAAACATATATATATACGTTGATGGGCGTGAGCCCGAAATATTGGGATTAAATCTCCACTACGGTAACCCTTCTACCTTTGTTTTGTTTTCCTTTTTCGTTTCTCTCAATTTTCACTTTTCTCCTATTTCTCACTCACTTCTTACCTCGAGATTTCCCATCTGCATTGTTGTGGCTTTCTAAACTACATATTATACATATATATATACACACATACAAACATATATATATACATATATATATGTTGGCTGCCAACTCGTTTTCGAGTACGGCCACTACTTTATATCCATGTAGGAGAACCCCTACCGATGCGCTGAACGAGTGTGACTTTTTAGTCCAGCCAGCGACTTGAAAACTCTGGTACAAATACTACACTTGTGACAATTATATATATATACATATATATATACACACATACAAACATATATATATACATATATATATGTTGGCTGCCAACTCGTTTTCGAGTACGGCCACTACTTTATATCCATGTAGGAGAACCTGTACTGATGCGCTGAACGAGTGTGACTTTTTAGTCCAGCCAGCGACTTGAAAACTCTGGTACAAACACTACACTTGTGACAATTATATATATATATGGTGGCTGCCAACTCGTTTTCGAGTACGGCCACTACTTTATATCCATGTAGGAGAACCCATACCGATGAGCTGAACGAGTGTGACTTTTTAGTCCAGCCAGTGACTTGAAAACTCTGGTACAAACACTACACTTGTGACAATTATATATATATATATATATATATATACATATATATATACACACATACAAACATATATATACATATATATATACACACAGACACAAACATTATTTTTCCTCTCTTTATGTTGCCTCACCATTCGTGTCTGTTTGCATGATTTTCTCTCCCCGCCCCCCATTTTTTTTTTATCCCAATAACTTATTTTAGTTATTGCTTACCTCAGGCTGAGGTATCTTTTCTAGGACGTGAAGGAATACCTATGAGCCCTAGCAGACAACTGATGATGGATATTACCCTCTTTTGCACAAGGTTAACTTTGCCTTTCATCCTTACGGGGGGGGGGGGGGGGGTAATATAAAGTACCAGTAATGCACTGGGTTATTGCTGGCCTTGTGCCAAAAGTAGAAACAATTATATATATATATATATATGTATACAAACATATATACATATTTATCAAGTTTAATATAGAAATGGCTTCTACAGGACTAGAACTGTTTCATTCAAAAGAAATCATCCTGATGTTAAGTGACTCTCAATCACTTAACCCTGTGATGGACTGGTGTCCTGTCCAGGAGTGGAGGAAGTCTTGTACACTCAGTCACTTAACGGCCATGGAACTAAGACAGACTTTAACCCTGTAATGGACTGGTGTCCTGTCCAGGGGAAGTCTTGTACTCTCAGTCACTTAACACTGTGATGGACTGGTGTCCTGTCCAGGGGAGGTCTTGAACTCTCAGTCACTTAACACTGTGATGGACTGGTGTCCTGTCCAGGGGAGGTCTTGAACTCTCAGTCACTTAACACTGTGATGGACTGGTGTCCTGTCCAGGGGAGGTCTTGAACTCTCAGTCACTTAACACTGTGATGGACTGGTGTCCTGTCCAGGGGAGGTCTTGAACTCTCAGTCACTTAACACTGTGATGGACTGGTGTCCTGTCCAGGGGAGGTCTTGAACTCTCAGTCACTTAACACTGTGATGGACTGGTGTCCTGTCCAGGGGAGGTCTTGAACTCTCAGTCACTTAACACTGTGATGGACTGGTGTCCTGTCCAGGGGAGGTCTTGAACTCTCAGTCACTTAACACTGTGATGGACTGGTGTCCTGTCCAGGGGAGGTCTTGTACTCTCAGTCACTTAACCCTGTGATGGACTGGTGTCCTGTCCAGGAGAGGTCTTGTACTCTCAGTCACTTAACCCTGTGATGGACTGGTGTCCTGTCCAGGAGAGGTCTTGTACTCTCAGTCACTTAACCCTGTGATGGACTGGTGTCCTGTGCAGGGGAAGTGTTGTACTCTCAGTCACTTAACCCTGTGATGGACTGGTGTCCTGTCCAGGGGAAGTCTTGTACTCTCAGTCACTTAACACTGTGATGGACTGGTGTCCTGTCCAGGGGAAGTCTTGTACTCTCAGTCACTTAACCCTGTGATGGACTGGTGTCCTGTGCAGGGGAAGTGTTGTGCTCTCAGTCACTTAACCCTGTGATGGACTGGTGTCCTGTGCAGGGGAAGTCTTGTACTCTCAGTCACTTAACCCTGTGATGGACTGGTGTCCTGTGCAGGGGAAGTCTTGTACTCTGTCACTTAACCCTGTGATGGACTGGTGTCCTGCCCAGGGGAAGTCTTGTGCTTTCAGTCACTTAATCCTGTGATGGACTGGTGTCCTGTGCAGGGAAAGTCTTGTGCTTTCAGTCACTTAACCCTGTGATGGACTGGTGTCCTGTCCAGGGGAGGTCTTGTACTCTCAGTCACTTAACCCTGTGATGGACTGGTGTCCTGTGCAGGGGAAGTCTTGTACTCTCAGTCACTTAACCCTGTGATGGACTGGTGTCCTGTGCAGGGGAAGTCTTGTACTCTGTCACTTAACCCTGTGATGGACTGGTGTCCTGCCCAGGGGAAGTCTTGTGCTTTCAGTCACTTAATCCTGTGATGGACTGGTGTCCTGTGCAGGGAAAGTCTTGTGCTTTCAGTCACTTAACCCTGTGATGGACTGGTGTCCTGTGCAGGGGAAGTCTTGTACTCTGTCACTTAACACTGTGATGGACTGGTGTCCTGCCCAGGGGAAGTCTTGTACTCTCAGTCACTTAACCCTGTGATGGACTGGTGTCCTGTCCAGGTGAGGAAGTCACAACTCACTTAACACCAATGAAACCAGGATAAGCACCAGCCTGAAGAGCTTCTGGAATTGTGACAGACTTTTCAGAATCTCATTTTGAAGTGACAATGTCTCACTTTGAAGTGACAATGTCTCACTTTGAAGTAATAATGTCTCACTTTGAACTATGCCCTTACTTTGAATTACAAATACTGTAATTAATAAGCAAGGGTCTTGCTGCTATTAATTAACACAATGTCATTACCATATGTTCATTAAGCTGTGTTGACATAATGGACACTGTATTGCTGTGTATTGTAATATATGTGTGTATATATATATATATATATATATATATATATATATATGAGGGTGTTAAAGTTTGCTTGAAGCATTGTGAAATATGTAAAATATGTAGTTTAGAAAGCCACATTGTTGTGGCTTTCTAAACTACATATTTTACATATATATATATATTTTTTTATTTTTTTTATTTTATAGAAGGAGCTTCTACAGGACTAGTACTGTTTCATTCAGATGAAATCTTCAGGAAGCTGGGTGTCATATTAAGTTCTGGTATTTATACATTTAGGTAGTGGTAAGGGAGGGGTGGTGGCTGGGAGGTGGGGGGGGGGGGGGGATTTTTTGGGGTAGGATGGTATTTAGATACACAGGGCCACAACATGGCACAGGCCGTTTTTTCTTTGGGGAGTGGTCAATTATTATTTTTTTCTTTATTTATTTATTTTTTTTTTTTAAATTTATTTATTCATTTATTTATTTATTTACTTATTTATTTATTTCAAAAAAGCACTCTGGCTAATTGACCACTCCCCAAAGAAAAAACGGCCTGTGCCATGTTGTGGTCCTGTGTATCTAAATACCATCCTACCCCAAAAAATCCCCCCCCCCCCCTTACCACTACCTAAATGTATAAATACCAGAACTTAATATGACACCCAGCTTCCTGAAGATTTCATCTGAATGAAACAGTACTAGTCCTGTAGAAGCTCCTTCTATAAAATAAAAAATTATTACTCTGCCATGTATTGAGTACCTTACTTACTGTGGTTATCCCCGACTCAACCCGGGACCTACGTATATATATATAAATGAAAGTATAGAGATTATTGTGAGCAAGAAGCCAACAGTATTTCATAATATATAAGTGACTATAACGTCAAACCGATCTCAAGCTGTGGCACACCGCCCAGGCCTTGCTCTTCCTCTCAACCACATCATCTTCCGTATTCCCAATCTTTGCTCCCAAATACAGGAAGTCCTCAACCAATTCCAGCAGCTTCCCGCCTAAATTAGTGATCCCCTCTGGCTTCTCAACATTCTCTACCAGATATTTTGTTTTAGTCTCATTCATTCTCAGCCCCACACTCATCGACACAGTCAGTGCCACAGCTTGAGATCGGTGTGGAAGTCGGACCTTCGTAGAGACCTGAAAATCTGCCTCTTCATTGCTGTAGTGGAGTCTGTGCTGCTGTATGGGTCTGAGACTTGGACACTGACCAAGAAACTCACTCAGATGGTGGATGGGTGCTACACGAGAATGCTGAGGATGGCTCTGAACATTAATCAGTGTACACTGAGGATGAAAAACTCAGAGCTGTATGGGAGCATCCCAAAAGTCAGCTCAAAAGTGACACAGAGGAGACTGAGGTTGGCTGGACATGCTCACCGACATCCAGAGTTGACATTGCACTCAGTGCTCCTTTGGGAGCCCCTACATGGACACACTGGAAGAGGAATACCAAGGTTAACGTATGTTGATGCCCTAAGGACAGACACTGGTCTGTTGGAGATGCAGGATATGGCAGCGATAATGAGGGACAGAGACCGCTGGAGAGAACTCGTCCATGGATCTCGGGAATTTTACCCGCCTTAGATAGATAGATAGATACGTCAAAATGGAAAATAATTAACGTAAGATGTGGGAAAATAATTCAAACTCAATTAAAAAAAAATCAAGACATAGATTTATCCATAGAATTTTATGAAATCCAGGGAAAAACCAATAGAGCCTTAACTCATGATAAAATAAAGTTTAAATACTCATCCTTCAATTTGGAAAAACTTCAAATGCTCTATATAGTCTTAAAAAGACCATTTCAGGAAACTTTCAGTGGAGATGGTCACGGTTGGAACCGTTCATCAGTAGAGCTCAACACGATAACCCTAAATTCTCTGCCAGAAATATGCCAAAAAGGGAATTTAAAAGCAGGCTAGTTCAACTCATGTGTAAATATGAAAATAAACGTACATGGAGGGAAAGGGCTGGTGACGTCAGAGTGAGACGAATGTCTGTTTACAGGAAACAGCAGTCAAAAAAAATTCCGAAAAACACTCTACAAGTGTAAGGAGTTCAGCAAAATAGCAATATTATCGCGTTTTTTTTTCAAAATAGACCGGGATTAGTCACAAATAATTTTAAGCACTCTAGGAAAAAATTCCGAGTATAAATATAAATGAAAGTATAGAAATTATTGTGAGCGTGAAGCCAACAGTATTTCATAATATATAAGTGACTATAACGTCAAAATGGAAAATAATTAACGTAAGATGTGGGAAAATAATTCAAACTCAATTAAAAAAAAATCAAGACAGATTTATCCATAGGATTTTATGAAATCCAGGGAAAATATCAATAGAGCCTTAACTCTGAATAAAATAAAGTTTAAATAGTGTGTGTCCGTGTGCGTGTGTATATATACTACTGTACGTCTGTATACATATATGTATGTACGTATACAGACACAGAAGATCCCATTAAGGGTGAAAGCAGCGATTCTTTGCTTAAACTTTAATCTGTTATTTTAATATAAATATGATGGAGGCACATGGCTTAGTGGTTAGAGCATTGGCCTTGCAATCGAAAAGTTGTGAGTTCAATTCTCAGACTGGGTGATTTGGTGTTATCCTTGAACAAGACACTTTATTTCACATTGCTCCAGTTTACTCAGTTGCAAAGTGGTCGTGGAGGCGCCATGGAAAAAAAGCACCCAGCACTCACTGTAAAGTGGACGTGTAGGTGCCACGGCAAAAAAGCACCCAGCACTCACTGTAAAGTGGACGTGTAGGTGCCACGGCAAAAAAGCACCCAGCACTCACTGTAAATGAAGTTGGTGTTAGTAAGGGCATCCAGCTGTAGAAATCAAGCCAGAATCAGTTCCTGTCCCACCCTTGCAAGCAGGGAAAAGAGGACGTATGATGATGATGATATATATAATTACAGATTCGTGTCGAATGCCTTTTTACTTAACCCTATCATCTTGGCTTTCGTGGGTTGAACATTTTACTCTCAGGCACCCAATTAAGTTAAACCCCTGGTAATCTACGACAAATTTTTTTTATAAGCACAAAATGTAGACACCATCCCGAGGCCGAGGTATTCCATACTTCTCTGTACTGTTTCAGAAAGGAGGGATAAACATGCCAATCTATGTTTAGAATCCCGTGCAACGCCGGGCCATTCTGCTAGTATAATATATAACTATAAATATCTGTATATATATCATCATCGTCATCATCATCATCTAATGTCCATCTTGCACACTAGCATGGGTTAGATCGTTTTGTTCCATTTGATGCGAGAATGGTCGGGAGACCGTGTCTCACTCGCACGGAAGTTTCTCTGGCTGGTTTTTTTTACAGCTGGATGCCCTTCCTAACACCAACCATATTTACAGTGTGGACTGGGAGCCTTTTCACCGGGTCTCCTACACTACCACCTTACAGTGTGGACTGTTGTGTCACCTCACTTCTTCCCTGAGGGCCTCAAGCTGAACACCAATGGCTACATCCACGTTCTGATCGACCAGGTAGCTACAGGTAAGCCGTACCTGTGGCAGCAAGACTCAGCGCCCTGCCATACCAGCCGAAAGACACAAGCCTGGCTGTCAGAGAACTTCTGGCCTTCCAGCTCGCCTGACTGCAACCCCCTCGACTTCTTTGTGTGGGGCGCAGTGGAATGAGACACCAATATATCTAGCTGCAATACGAAAGACGATCAGAAGGCCAGGTTCACAAGTGCCTTTAGGGGCCTAAGTCGGGGGACAGTGACGAAGGCGTGTAGCCGGTTCCGAGGCTGCCTTGAGGCCATCATCAAAGCCAATGGCGGGTTGATCGAGTGAGATTGAAAGAACAAGTCATGAAGACAAACTGACCCAAGTTTGATAAATATATCTTAAAAAATAAAACTACTGTCTTATTTTTTCCTAGACAGTAATCTTGCGAACAAATATCGTCCGCACCCTGTATATATATATATATATATATATAATATATATATATATACACACACACACACATATATATATATATGTGTGTATATATCCTGGGTTCAATCGGGGGTAACCACAGTAAGGTACTCAATACATAGCAGAGTATATACAATAGACAAGGCTTCTACAGAACTAGATCTGTTTCATTCGAAGGAAATCATCAGGAAAACCCTGATGTAACTTTACAACTAAACTAAGGTCCATAAAACCTGGCCCCCAGAATCTTTTCAATGCTCAGGGCCTGTAAAGGTCTTAATCCAGCCCTGGGGTGACCCTTAAATATAAAGGGACACATTTGTATTGAGTGGCTTGGGAATAATTAGCGGAGTAATTAGGAGAGGTTTGATTTGTTGTAATAAAGGAATAATTTGATTGTGTTTGGTTTGGTGGCTAATTATGTCTGGGTGGGGGTGATTAATGTAACGTGACCTACATATAGAGTAGTGGGGTGGGGGTGAGGGGGATTAGAGAGAGTGAGGGGAAATGGGAGGGAGTATGAAGGAGGTTAGGGAGAGAGAGACAGGGACTAGAGAGCGAGAGGAGTTAAAGAGAGATAGAGAGTGAGGGAGAGAGAGAGAGAGGGGGGAATTAGAAAGAGAGAGAGAAGGAGTTATATAAATATATATATATATATATATCATTCATTTTGTGCTCAAATATATATATATATATATACACACACATAAATATGTGTGTGCATGTGTAAAGAGGTCATGTAGGTGTCACAACAAACAACACCCATCCACACTGTAAAGAGGTCATGTAGGTGTCACAACAAAAACACCCATTCCACACTGTAAAGTGGTCATGTAGGTGTCACAACAAACAACACCCAGTGCACACTGTAAAGTGGTCATGTAGGTGTCACAACAAACAACACCCAGTCCACACTGTAAAGTGGTCATGTAGGTGTCACAACAAACAACACCCAGTCCACACTGTAAAGTGGTCATGTAGGTGTCACAACAAACAACACCCAGTTCACACTGTAAAGTGGTCATGTAGGTGTCACAACAAACAACACCCATCCACACTGTAAAGAGGTCATGTAGGTGTCACAACAAACAACACCCAGTGCACACTGTAAAGTGGTCATGTAGGTGTCATGAAAAAAGTACCCAGTCCACTCTGTAAAGTGGTCATGTAGGTGTCACAACAAAAAACACCCATTCCACACTGTAAAGTGGTCATGTAGGTGTCACAACAAACAACACCCAGTGCACACTGTAAAGTGGTCATGTAGGTGTCACAACAAACAACACCCAGTCCACATTGTAAAGTGGTCATGTAGGTGTCACAACAAACAACACCCAGTCCACTCTGTAAAGTGGTCATGTAGGTGTCACAACAAACAACACCCAGTCCACACTGTAAAGTGGTCATGTAGGTGTCACAACAAACAACACCCATTCCACATTGTAAAGTGGTCATGTAGGTGTCACAACAAACAACACCCAGTGCACACTGTAAAGTGGTCATGTAGGTGTCACAACAAACAACACCCAGTCCACACTGTAAAGAGGTCATGTAGGTGTCACAATAAGCAACACCCAGTCCACACTGTAAAGTGGTCATGTAGGCGTCACAACAAACAACACCCAGTCCACACTGTAAAGTGGTCATGTAGGTGTCACAACAAAAAACACCCAGTCCACACTGTAAAGTGGTCATGTAGGTGTCACAACAAACAACACCCAGTCCACACTGTAAAGTGGTCATGTAGGTGTCACAACAAAAAACACCCATTCCACACTGTAAAGAGGTCATGTAGGTGTCACAACAAAAAATACCCATTCCACACTGTAAAGTGGTCATGTAGGTGTCACAACAAACAACACCCATCCACACTGTAAAGAGGTCATGTAGGTGTCACAACAAAAAACACCCAGTCCACACTGTAAAGTGGTCATGTAGGTGTCACAACAAAAAATACCCATTCCACACTGTAAAGTGGTCATGTAGGTGTCACAACAAAAAACACCCATTCCACACTGTAAAGTGGTCATGTAGGTGTCACAACAAACAACACCCAGTGCACACTGTAAAGTGGTCATGTAGGTGTCACAACAAACAACACCCATCCACACTGTAAAGAGGTCATGTAGGTGTCACAACAAAAAACACCCATTCCACACTGTAAAGTGGTCATGTAGGTGTCACAACAAACAACACCCAGTGCACACTGTAAAGTGGTCATGTAGGTGTCACAACAAACAACACCCAGTCCACACTGTAAAGTGGTCATGTAGGTGTCACAACAAACAACACCCAGTCCACACTGTAAAGTGGTCATGTAGATGTCACAACAAACAACACCCAGTCCACACTGTAAAGTGGTCATGTAGGTGTCACAACAAACAGCACCCAGTCCACACTGTAAAGTGGTCATGTAGGTGTCACAACAAACAACACCCAGTCCACACTGTAAAGTGGTCATGTAGGTGTCACAACAAACAGCACCCAGTCCACACTTTAAAGTGGTCATGTAGGTGTCACAACAAACAACACCCAGTCCACACTGTAAAGAGGTCATGTAGGTGTCATGACAAACAGCACCCAGTCCACACTGTAAAGTGGTCATGTAGGTGTCACAACAAACAGCACCCAGTCCACACTGTAAAGTGGTCATGTAGGTGTCACAACAAACAGCACCCAGTCCACACTGTAAAGTGGTCATGTAGGTGTCACAACAAACAGCACCCAGTCCACACTGTAAAGTGGTCATGTAGGTGTCATGACAAAAAGCACCCAGTCCACTCTGTAAAGTGGTTGGTGTTAGGAAAAGCATCCAGAGTTAGGAACCAAGCCATAATCAATTCTATATGAGCAAGATTTAGTCATCTGATCTAACTTGTCCCACAAAAGGACAACTCGTCCGACCCATGCTAGTGTAGAAAATTGGACGTTAAACAGTGATGATGATGATGATCATCATATATATATATATATATATATATATCAGATAGGGTGTGGTAAGATACCAGGTGGACCATAACCCTCCAGAGTACTCAATACTTGTGGTAGTAGAGTGGGTAATTGGGTAATATGAAAAGAGTCAGGACCCCGATGCCTGAGCTTCAGCCGTTTTGACAGCTTGATCTTAACTAGAAAGTTTAGTTTGCATCTAGCCGTCAAAATGGTCAAAGCTCAGCCATTGGGGTCCTGACTCTTTTCATATATATATATATATGTTGGTCCCACAACATCCAGGCCGAAACAAATGAGATCGTGTAGGTGTCATGATAAAAAAACACACAGTCCACGCTGTAAATGTGGCCGTGTAGGCAACACGGTAAAAACCTCCCAGCCCCACACTGTAAATGTGGTTGGTGTTAGGAAGGGCATCCAACTGTAGAAAACCCGCCAGACAGTCCACGCTGTAATGTGGCCGTGTAGGCAACACGGTAAAAACCTCCCAGCCCCACACTGTAAATGTGGTTGGTGTTAGGAAGGGCATCCAGCCGTAGAAAACCCGCCAGACAGTCCACGCTGTAATGTGGCCGTGTAGGCAACACGGTAAAAACCTCCCAGTCCCACACTGTAAATGTGGTTGGTGTTAGGAAGGGCATCCAGCTGTAGAAAACACGCCAGACAGTCCACGCTGTAATGTGGCCGTGTAGGCAACACGGTAAAAACCTCCCAGCCCCACACTGTAAATGTGGTTGGTGTTAGGAAGGGCATCCAACTGTAGAAAACCCGCCAGACAGTCCTATGCGAGCAAGACAACCACTCTTGCCTCAAGTGGGAA
Source organism: Eledone cirrhosa (assembly GCA_964016885.1). Lineage (NCBI taxonomy): Eukaryota > Metazoa > Mollusca > Cephalopoda > Octopoda > Eledonidae > Eledone > Eledone cirrhosa. Next base: position 20,196,019 of record OZ024765.1, read on the forward strand.
AACCCCCGTCCAAACCCATGCAAGCGTGGAACACGGACGCTAAACCTGATGATGATGATGATGATGATGATGATGATATATGTCCAACCCTTGCAAGCAGGAAAAAGCGGACGTAAAATGATGATATCACTTTCTCCTGTCTATGTTAGAGGCAGCTCGATTATACCAGCTCTGAGTCGTAGCTGACCCCCAGGCTAAAGTCTCCCATGTTGGCCACAACTTACTTTCCCTATTTTTCCACAGTTACTCTTTTGCATGTTTCTTTCACCTGTGTCTTCCCACGATGGGATCTCTACACTTTTTTTTCTTCCATTCCGTTCCTATTTTTCCCCTTCTTCCTCTCTCCTCATATCCCCCCCCCCCCGTTCTTCCTCCTTTCCCTCTCTTTCCTTTTCTCTCTCCTTTTTTTCTCTCTCCATTTCCACCTGGCCTTTTGATTAATAAAAGGCCTCGGGCGCACCTGAACTCCACCAATGTCCTGTAATTCAGCGCCGAAGCATCGGTTCGGGATACATTTACAGCTGAAGATGGAAACTCCTTTCTTCCTTTCTCCTCCTGTTCCGTCCTAACCACCATCTTAAACCTTGTTTTTAGTAACCACACAGCTCCTTTCGTTTCATAACTTTATATATATATATGGAGGCACATGGCTTAGTGGTTAGAGCATTGGCCTTACAATCGAAAGGTTGTGAGTTCAATTCTCAGACCGGGTGATGTGTTGTTTCCTTGAGCAAGACACTTTATTTCCCATTGCTCCAGTTTACTCAGCTGTAGAAATGGGATGATAGGGACTGGGGTCCCTATCATTCCACTGCAAAGTGGACGTGGAGGGGCCATGGCAAAAAAGCACCCAGCACTCACTGTAAACGAGGTTGGTGTTAGGAAGGGCATCCATCTGTAGAAATCAAGCCAGAATCAGTTCCCGTCCCACCCTTACAAGCATGGAAAAGCGGACGTAAAATGATGATGATGATGATGATATCAAATGAAGTAATGGAGTCAGAAACTCACATTAGTCCCTGTAATTTATGAGCTCAAAGGAAAAAGAATCCTGGGCTCTTCAAATATAATATAGAGAGGAAAACACCTGTAACTTGATAAACACACTCTCTCTTGTGTCTTCTTCTCTAACTTTGCTTTTCATCCTGACGGGGTCGATAAAATAAAGTACCAGTAATACACTGAAATAATTGCTGGCCTTGTGCCAAAAGTAGAAACAATTATATATATATCATCATCATCATCATCATCATCATCGTTTAACGTCCATTTTCCACACTAGCATGGGTCTGGACGGGAATTTTCCCACTTGAGGCAAGAGTGGTTGTCTTGCTCGTATAGGACTGTCTGGTGGGTTTTCTACAGCTGGATGCCCTTCCTAACACCAACCACATTTACAGTGTGGACTGGGAGGTTTTTACCGTGTTACCTACAGGACCACATTACAGCGTGGACTGTGTGTTTTTTTGTCGTGACACCTACACGTCTGGCGGGTTTTCTACGGCTGGGTGCCCTTCCCAACACCAACCACGTTTACAGTATGGACTGGGAGGCTTTTACCGTGTTACCTACACAGCCACATTACAGTGTGGACTGTGTGTTTTTTTGTCGTGACACCTACACGACCTCATTTATTTAGGACTGGATGTTGTGGTACCAACATAGCTTTACATCGAAAGGGGTGGTGTAGATGGTGGTGGGGGTAGGGTTAGTGGGACGGGGGTGTATTTTGGTTAAGAGGTGCCTACTGACTGTAGGTTTCCCTTTGTACTTAGGCAAGGCGGGTCTTCTGTATTACTACGTAGTGCCAAAGATCTCAGTCCATTGACATTGTCTTAGAGAGGTGTAAGTGTGTGAGGTCGGATTTTATCAAGTCGTCCCAGGTTTTTCTTGGTCTGCCTACTCCGTGGCTACCGTCTATTTTGATCGCCCTGCACTTTTTTATACAGCTGTCGTCTTTCATGCGCATCACATGACCATACCAACGTAGCCTTCTCTTGAGTAAACAACATCTGATCCCTCTTATTCCTAATTTCTCACTTAGTTCATTTATGATTTGCCGTTCGTGTATATTACTATTACACATCCAACGGAGCATGCAAGCTTCGTTCCTCTCCAGTCTGTGCAGGTCCTCTGCACACAAAGCCCAGGTCTCACTGCCATGTAACATTGCTGTTCGTATGCAGGCATCATACAGCCTGCCTTTTATTTTTAGAGAGAAATATATATATGGAGGCACATGGCTTAGTAGTTAGAGCATTGGCCTTGCAATCGAAAGGTTGTGAGTTCAATTCTCAGACCGGGTGATGTGTTGTTTCTTTGAGCAAGACACTTTATTTCACATTGCTCCAGTTTACTCAGCTGTAGAAATGAGATGATAGGGACTGGAGTCCCTATCATTCCACTGCAAAGTGGTCGTGGAGGTGCCACGGCAAAAAAAGCACCCAGCACTCACTGTAAATGAGGTTGGTGTTAGGAAGGGCATCCAGCTGTAGAAATCAGGCCAGAATCAGTTCCCGTCCCACCCTTGCAAGCAGGGAAAAAGCGGACGTAAAATGAAATGATGATGAAATGATGATGATATATATATATAAAGTGTACACAAACTCATCTATACTGTTCACTACAACAGGCAATGCTAACATTTCCCTTTCGTCTTGTAATTTCTAGTCCAAATTTCTTTATTTAATTTCTAGATGGTGATTTATTCCCCTACCATTGTCAGGGATTGTATCAGGGGTCTTGTTTGGAAACTTCGAGAATTTTAACCGAATGCCATAAAACACTTTTAAGTAAGCCAGAGACCGTAGCACAGCCGATATGTTGTGACTATAATTAACTAAGACAGAGGTTCTCAAAGTGGACTTACCCCCCACCCTGGGGGACGTTGAGAGGATCCAGGGAGCGCTGGGTCCTAAGTGGCCAGTGGGAGGTGGTAGGGATGATTTAATGGCATATTAAATATCAAATAATACATATATATATATGAATATAGTAAAATAAAAAAATATATAATATTTATTTATACATAGTATATATTATATTATTTATTATATACAAATTAACAATTATATATATATATATATATATATATATATATATACACCAAACACAAGAGCAAACAATACACACTTAACTACAGTACAATGTATCTAATCTTGCTTTTAACAATGACTAAAACGAGGCATAGTTAAGCAGCTTGTTTTAATTAAACGACCAAGTTTCATTTGTATAACACAAAGACAGACAAACATGCGTCCTTAAGCTAACAGAAGAGGCTATAGACATGTATACAGTTATATATATATATATATGTATGTACATATATATATAGACCTATATATGGTGTTATAGATAAACACGCGTGACCATAAGTTAAGAAAAGAGGCTATAGACATATATACAAAGCTATATATATATACATACATATATATATGGAATTATAGACAAACATATGGTGTAATTGGCATGTATACATACAATAATATAGATATATATACACACAGTACTAAAGATATATATACACAGTTATATACATATACACACACAACATATATAATCTAACACAATCATAAGCCTGTATACATATATACAAAGCTATATATATATATATATATATATATATATATATATATATAAACAGCTATAGATATACATACAGCTATATATATATATATATATATATATACAACTATAGATATATATACAGTTATAGACATATATATACATAGCTATAGACATATATATATATGTACAGCTATAGACATATATATATATATATATAGCTATAGACATATATATATATATATACAGCTCTATACATATATATACATATATATATATATATATATATATATACAGCTATAGACATATATATATATATACAGCTCTATACATATATATATATATATATGTATATATATATATATATATATATATATATATATATATATATATATATACATATATATATAGGGACGAGTAGGACCCCGACAGCTGAGCTCAAGCCGTTTCGACGGCTAATTCTGGTCCAGAATTAGCCGTCGAAACGGCTTGAGCTCAGCTGTCGGGGTCTTACTGGTTCCTATTACCCACTCTACTACCTCAAGTATTGAGTACTTTGGTGCGTTATGGTCCACCTGGTTCCTTACCACATTCCTTCGTTATATATATATATATATATATATATATATATATATACAGCTCTATACATATATATACATATATATATATATATATATATATATATATATATATATATATATATACAGCTATAGACATTATATGCAGGGTGCGGACGATATCTGTTCGCAAGATTACTGTCTAGGAAAAAATAAGACAGTAGTTTTATTTTTTAAGATATATTTATCAAACTTGGGTCAGTTTGTCTTCATCACTTGCCCTTTCAATCTCACTCGATAAACCTGCCATTGGCTTTGATGACGGCCTCAAGGCAGCCTCGGAACCGGCTACAGGCCTTCGTCACTGTCCCCCGACTTAGGCCCCTAAAGGCACTTGTGATCCTGGCCTTCAGATCGTCTTTCGTATTGCAGCTAGATCTGTTGGTGTCTCGTTCCACTGCGCCCCACACAAAGAAGTCGAGGGGGTTGCAGTCAGGCGAGCTGGGAGGCCAGATGTCAGGTGAAGTGTGGTCGACAAAGTTCTCTGACAGCCAGGCTTGGGTCTTTCGGCTGGTATGGCAGGGCGCTGAGTCTTTATGCCACACGTATCTTCCACGCTGGCATGGGTTTGGACGGGAGTTTTCCCACTTGAGGCAAGAGTGGTTGTCTTGCTCGCATAGGACTGTCTGGCGGGTTTTCTACGACTGGATGCCCTTCCTAACACCAACCACGTTTACAGTGTGGACTGGGAGGTTTTTACCGTGTTGCCTACACGGCCACATTACAGCGTGGACTGTGTGTGTTTTATTGTCGTGACACCTACACGACCTCATTTGTTTCGGACTGGATGTTGTGGTACCAACATAACTTTACATTGAAAGGGGTGGTGTGGATGGGGTGGGGGGGGGGGGGGGTGTATTTTTATTAGAGGTGCCTACTGACTGTAGTAGGTTTCACTTTGTACTTAGGTAAGGTGGGTCTTCTGTATTACTGTGTAGCGCCAAAGATCTCGGTCCAGTGACATTGTCTTGGAGAGGTGTAAGTGTGTGAGGTTGGAATTTATCAAGTCATCCCAGATTTTTCTGGGTCTCCCTACTCCGTGGCTACCGTCTATTTTTATTGCCCTGCACTTTTTTATACAGCTGTCGTCTTTCATGCGCATCACGTGACCGTACCAACGTAGTCTTCTCTCGAGTAAACAACATCTGATCCCTCTTATTTCTAATTTTTCCCTTAGTTCATTTATGCTTTGCCGTTCACGTATATTACTGTTACACATCCAGCGGAGCATGCAAGCTTCGTTCCTCTCCAGTCTGCACAGATCCTCTGCACACAATGCCCAGGTCTCACTGCCATGCAACATTGCTGTTCGTATGCAGGCATCGTACAACCTGCCTTTCATTTTTAGGGAGGACCCTTTAGCGGCTAATAGTGGTATAAGCTCTCTGAACTTTTTCCATCCAGTTCTGACTCTAGCTACTGTACTTTCAGAACACCCCCCACCACTGCTGATTATATATATACATATATATATACATATACATATATACATATATACATATATACATATATATATATATATTTACATATATAAACATATATACATATATATATACAAATATATACATACATATATATAAATATATATATATATATATATATATATATATAGGAACAAGTAAGACCCCGATGGCTGAGCTCAAGCCGTTTCGACGGCTAATTCTGGACTGGATTAGCCGTCGAAACGGCTTGAGCTCAGCCGTCGGGGTCTTACTTGTTCCTATTACCCACTCTACTATCCTAAGTATTGAGTACTTTGGTGCGTTATGGTCCACCTGGTTCCTTACCACATTTCCTTCGTTATATATATATATATATCATCATCATCATCATCACCGTTTTACGTCCGTTCTTCCACGCTAGCATGGGTTAGACGGGTTGTCCTGTTGTGGGCAGTGTCTGGTCGGCTGACCATGCCTTGCTCATACAGGAACTGATCTGGCTTGATTTCTACAGCTGGATGCCCTTCCTAACACCAACCTCATTTACAGTGAGTGCTGGGTGCTTTTTCGTGGCGCCTACACGTCCACTTTACAGTGTGGGCTGGGTGCTTTTTTGCCGTGGCACCTCCACGACCACCTTGCGGTGGGGGGGGGGGGCATATTGTTTATATGCTTCAGCATGTACCCATGGGAGGTCGGGTACCCTGTATTACTGCGTGACGCCAGAAGTCACGGTCGTGTGTCATTGACTTTGAGAGGTGTAGTTGGGTAAGGTCGGCTTTTATCACCTCATCCCAAGTCATCTTGGGTCTCCCCACTCCGCGGTTTCCATCAACTTCTAGTGCTCTGCACCTTTTTATGCAGCTGTCATCCTTCATACGCATCACATGTCCATACCAGCGTAACCGCCTCTCCTGCACGCAGCATTTGATTCCTCTTATGCTCAGTCTCTCTCTCAATTCATTTATGCTTTGTCGTTCACGTATATTACTGTTACACATCCATCGGAGCATGCAGGCTTCGTTTCTCTCTAATCTACGTAAGTCTTCCACCTTCAGCGCCCAGGTCTCACTACCATGCAACATCGCTGTTCGGATACACGCATCATACAGTCTGCCTTTCATTCTGAGGGAGAAGCCTTTTGCAGCTAGCAGTGGTAGTAGTTCCCTAAACTTCTTCCATCCCGTTCTTACCCTAGTTATTGTACTTTCTGAGCACCCACCTCCGTTGCTAATTCGGTCACCTAGGTAGCAGAAGCTGTCTACTGTTTCTACAGGGCCCTCCCAGAGATTGGTGGTACTTGTTTCCTGTGGCTGTTTGCTTGCTGTTTCAGCACAGCTGCTGCATGTGAATCCTACATTCTTAATTAAGCTTCCTGAGATCCCGCTACATCTCTTGTGTACCCATTGTTTGCATTTGGGGCAAAGAATGGAGTTCCTACCTACACCTTTCCTACATACTGAGCAAGGCCATTTCCCTGAGGGGATCTGGGTTCTGTTTTCTCGTCTACTTATAAGGACCTTAGTCTTTGTCATGTTGACTTTGAGGCCCTTTCTCTCTAGTCCCTGCTTCCAGGTTTGGAATTTATTCTCTAGTTCTACCATAGATTCAGCTATGAGTGCGAGGTCATCAGCATACAGGAGTTCCCATGGGCATCCGGTCTTAAACTCCTCCGTTATTGCCTGCAGGACTATGATGAACAGGAGAGGGCTAAGAACAGAGCCCTGGTGGACCCCAACCTGTACGCTAAATTCCTCGCTATACTCATTGCCAATCCTAACTTTGCTGACTGCTCCCCTATACATGGCTTGTACCGCTTTCACAAGCCATTCATCTACTCCTAGTTTTCTAAGAGCCCACCAGATTACTGCACGTGGAACTCTGTCAAAGGCTTTCTCAAGGTCGACAAATGCCAAGTAGAGTGGCTTACTTTTAGCTAGGTACTTTTCCTGTAATTGCCTCACAAGGAAGAGCGCATCAGTGGTGCCTTTCCCTGGAACAAACCCAAATTGCATCTCGTCTATATTCACCCGGTCCCTAATCAGCTGTGCTATAACTCTTTCTGTTACTTTCATGACCTGGTCCATCAACTTTATACCTCTATAGTTTCCTCTATCTAGTGCATCGCCTTTACCTTTGTAGCAGTTGACAATGATGCTACTGCACCAATCTTTTGGTATGGCCCCCTCTAGTATTACCTGGTTAACGATACGTGTGGTTATAGTGTGACCTACAGACCCAGATGCCTTCAGCATCTCGGCAGCTATACCCGATGGACCGGTTGCCTTCCCTATCTTCATATCTCTGATTGCCTTACTTACTACGCTGCCGCTGACTTGTACTGCTGGTCCCTCTATAGGGTCTACGTGGGGTAGGGTCTCTTCTTCCCATGCATTCTCCTCATTTAGTAATCTATCATAATGACTCTTCCATGCATCTTTCTTCTCAGCACTTGTGAGGGCAAGCTCACCTTTATCATTCCGGATACACTTCTCTCCAATGACATCACAACTATCTCTGACACACTGCCTCGCAATCTTGAATACCTCCTGTTTCTGGTCCTCACGTTGTAAAACATGCTTGAATTTTCTATCCTCTGCTTCCCTCCTAGCTAAGTATACTTGTCGCCTAGCTTCCCTCTTGGTCTCTATGTAATGTACCCTGCTCCCCCCGTTCTTCCATTCTTTCCATGCCTGTCTCTTGGCCTTGACTGCTTCATCTACCTTATTGTTCCACCACCAAGTCACTCTCCTCCTGCTTGAGGTCTTACTCCAGCCACAAACCTCATCCGTCGCCTCTAGTAAGTTATTTTTTAGGAACTCCCAGTTCTCTTCTACGTTAAATGTCTCTATCTGTTCTTCTTTACTGTCGTAGGCGTTGAGTAAAATATCTTTAAATCTGTTACTGGTTGAGGGGACTTTCAGCTTCCAGATCTTTCTTCTCCAGGTTGGCCTCTGTTTCAGGGCTCGTCTAGTTCTGACCGTGAGGTCGCTGACAACTAAGCTATGTTGGGATGTACATTCCTCACTAGGGAAGGCTTTTGTGTTTACGACCGTCCATCTGTCACGTCCTCTGATGAGGATAAAATCTAACTGACTAGAGTGCTCCCCTGATCTATAGGTGATCAGGTGGTTGTCGGGTTTTTTAAAGTTTGTGTTACATATCGACATGTCATTGGCGTCGCAGAATTCTAGAAGTCTGAATCCTTCCTCATT
>OZ024765.1:20209856-20212356 GCA_964016885.1 Eledone cirrhosa
CCAGTGGTCAACAGAGAGACAATCCATGAGGTGGGTGACAGGCAGATGATATATAATGTCTGAGAGGACAGAGAACAGAGACCAGTGGTCAACAGAGAGACAATCCATGAGGTGGGTGACAGGCAGATGATATATAATGTCTGAGAGGACAGAGACCAGTGACCAGTGGTCAACAGAGAGACAATCCATGAGGTGGGTGACAGGTAGATGATATATAATGTCTGAGAGGACAGAGACCAGTGACCAGTGGTCAACAGAGAGACAATCCATGAGGTGGGTGACAGGCAGATGATATATAATGTCTGAGAGGACAGAGAACAGAGACCAGTGGTCAACAGAGAGACAATCCATGAGGTGGGTGACAGGCAGATGATATATAATGTCTGAGAGGACAGAGAACAGAGACCAGTGGTCAACAGAGAGACAATCCATGAGGTGGGTGACAGGCAGATGATATATAATGTCTGAGAGGACAGAGACCAGTGACCAGTGGTCAACAGAGAGACAATCCATGAGGTGGGTGACAGGTAGATGATATATAATGTCTGAGAGGACAGAGACCAGTGACCAGTGGTCAACAGAGAGACAATCCATGAGGTGGGTGACAGGCAGATGATATATAATGTCTGAGAGGACAGAGACCAGTGACCAGTGGTCAACAGAGAGGCAATCCATGGGGTGGGTGACAGGCAGATGATATATAATGTCTGAGAGGACAGAGACCAGTGACCAGTGGTCAACAGAGAGACAATCCATGAGGTGGGTGACAGGCAGATGATATATAATGTCTGAGAGGACAGAGACCAGTGACCAGTGGTCAACAGAGAGGCAATCCATGGGGTGGGTGACAGGCAGATGATATATAATGTCTGAGAGGACAGAGACCAGTGACCAGTGGTCAACAGAGAGACAATCCATGAGGTGGGTGACAGGCAGATGATATATAATGTCTGAGAGGACAGAGACCAGTGACCAGTGGTCAACAGAGAGACAATCCATGAGGTGGGTGACAGGCAGATGATATATAATGTCTGAGAGGACAGAGAACAGAGACCAGTGGTCAACAGAGAGACAATCCATGAGGTGGGTGACAGGCAGATGATATATAATGTCTGAGAGGACAGAGAACAGAGACCAGTGGTCAACAGAGAGACAATCCATGAGGTGGGTGACAGGCAGATGATATATAATGTCTGAGAGGACAGAGACCAGTGACCAGTGGTCAACAGAGAGACAATCCATGGGGTGGGTGACAGGTAGATGATATATAATGTCTGAGAGGACAGAGACCAGTGACCAGTGGTCAACAGAGAGACAATCCATGAGGTGGGTGACAGGCAGATGATATATAATGTCTGAGAGGACAGAGAACAGAGACCAGTGGTCAACAGAGAGACAATCCATGAGGTGGGTGACAGGCAGATGATATATAATGTCTGAGAGGACAGAGAACAGAGACCAGTGGTCAACAGAGAGACAATCCATGAGGTGGGTGACAGGCAGATGATATATAATGTCTGAGAGGACAGAGACCAGTGACCAGTGGTCAACAGAGAGACAATCCATGGGGTGGGTGACAGGTAGATGATATATAATGTCTGAGAGGACAGAGACCAGTGACCAGTGGTCAACAGAGAGACAACCCATGAGGTGGGTGACAGGTAGATGATATATAATGTCTCAGAGGACAGAGACCAGTGACCAGTGGTCAACAGAGAGACAATCCATGAGGTGGGTGACAGGCAGATGATATATAATGTCTGAGAGGACAGAGACCAGTGACCAGTGGTCAACAGAGAGACAATCCATGGGGTGGGTGACAGGCAGATGATATATAATGTCTCAGAGGACAGAGACCAGTGACCAGTGGTCAGCAGAGAGACAATGTGTGATGAAACACACAAAGAAGTTGAGGGGTTGCAGTCAGGCGAGCTGGGAGGCCAGATGTCAGGTGAAGTGTGGTCCACGAAGTTCTCTGACAGCCAGGCTTGGGACTTTCAGCTGGTATGGCAGGGTGCTGAGTCTTGCTGCCACACGTACAGCCTACCTGCAGCTACCTGGTCGATCTAGGGCTTTACTACCTCGTTCAGAATGCATATGTAGCCATCGGTGTTCAGCTTGAGGCCCTCAGGGAAGAAGTGAGGTGGCATGACGACACCTAAGACCAATGTTGTCGCTGGAAACTTTGTCTGCATGACTCTGGGCACGTCTTTGGATGAGACAGCGAGCCACCTGTTGTTCTGGGAGTTGATCTTCTGGTCTTGGCATAAAATGTTCTCGTCTGAGAAAAACCACAGCATGTCTGGCTCCAGTGGGTGTTTCAACTTGTTGATCAGCTTCTTTGCGTGCTTCAGTCGCTTTTCTTGCATCGCCTTTGACAGAAATCCTCCTTTCCTCATCTTGTATGAAACGTAGTGAATGTCTTCATGTACCACCAGCCTAATGAGCTTTTAATCCACGCCTTTCTCCCTTGCAATGGCATGCATCAACTTGCTAGGTT
>OZ024765.1:20224856-20227356 GCA_964016885.1 Eledone cirrhosa
TTTTATCTGATGAAAACACAAATATTATTGCATGATGATATTTGTTTTTGAAATGCGCATAATAAAATACATGGAACTCCTTTAACCATCTTTTGTTCTTATATATTATGTATACTCCAGTCCCACAAACTGTAGAGTGCTTCTTATCCGATATCTGCATTGCTTTATTGTACTACAATAAAACTCACCTCCTACATTATATATATATATATATAAATATAATAAATGTAATCTGAGTTTATTTGAATATTAATAATAACATTTGATTCGTTTGCAATTATGCCAACAAGCCTCAATTTTAAAGCCATGTCAGTAGAATGAACACTTCATTCTTGCTCTTGTGTTGGCATCTAAACAGAACTGCAGACACTAATGTTTCTGGGTATCACCCTTCATCAGTACAGCCCACTGTTCACCTGCCAAACTGTCAAAGCTAGTGAAAATATATGCTATTTTCTAAAATACACATTGACTGATCGGCCTGATTTGCATATTAGCAGACTGGCTGATCAGTCAGATCTGCATATTAGCAGATCCACTGATCAGCCAGAAACATTAGTGTCTGCAGTTCTGTTCGCATGCTAACATATGAGCAAGAATGAAGTGTTTATTCTACTGACATGGCTATAAAATTGAGGCTTGTTGGCATAATTGCAAACGAATTGAATGTTATTCCCGCCGAGGTTAACTTTGCCTTTCATCCTTACGGGGTCGATAAAATAAAGTACCAGTAATGCACTGGATAATTGCTGGCCTTGTGCCAAAAGTAGAAACAATTATTAATATTGGAAAAACTCAGATTACATTTATTGTATTCAGCCATGTAGAGCGAAATTTTCTTTTATATATATATATATAAAAGCAGGGAAAAGCGGACATAAAATGATGATGATGATGATGATGATGATATATATATATATATATATATATATATATATATATATGTAGGAGGTGAGTTTTATTGTAGTACAATAAAGCAATGCAGATATCGGATAAGAAGCACTCTACAGTTTGTGGGACTGGAGTATACATAATATATAAGAACAAAAGATGGTTAAAGGAGTTCCATGTATTTTATTATGCGCATTTCAATATGTTGATTTAAAACTGAACTATCCACAAGTGTTTTTTAGCCTTCATATCATGTCCTCCTGTTTTATCTGATGAAAACACAAATATTATTGCATGATGATATTTGTTTTTGAAATGCGCATAATAAAATAGATGGAACTCCTTTAACCATCTTTTGTTCTTATATATATATATATATATATATATATATATATATATATATATATTAGAAAGTGAGGGTTTTTTTTACAAAATGAAAAATAACCGAGGTGTCCTACACGAGTGAAAGTATAAAGAAAAAGAGATGAAATCGAAAATGCAACTGAAGTCTTATTTTAAAAAAAAATATATATATTTATTTGGTTCCTTTACCGGTTTCGCAGTTCTTCTGCTTTTCAAAAGGTGAGTTGAGATGGAGGGTCTGTGGTTTTTCTCACATCTGATGTGAGAAAAACCACAGACCCTCCATCTCAACTCACCTTTTGAAAAGCAGAAGAACTGCGAAACCGGTAAAGGAACCAAATAAATATATATATTTTTAAAAAAAATAAGACTTCAGTTGCATTTTCGATTTCATCTCTTTTTCTATATATATATATATATATATATATATACATATATATATCTAGCCATTGGAGTCCTGAATATTTTTATATTATATATATAGGGTAGACATAGATGCAATTCAATTTATGTCGGGATGTTCTGAAGCTCATAAGAGAAGGGACAATTCCATATAAACCATAACTTTTCGTCTGTTCCCTAGAATCTAGGATTGCCTAAGGAACATAACCTTTTACTCAATGTAGCTGTCTGATGAGATCACAGCAATAGTCAAATAAGTGACCATGACTCCTTGAAATATGTATCACAGATTAATAAAGGACTCTTTAACATCTACAACTTTGTATTTTCCTCATTATATATATATATATGTTATATATTATGTATATATATATATATACATATCATCATCATCATCATCAATATTTTATGTCCACTTTTCCCTGCTTGCAAGGGTGGGACGGGTCCTATTCAGCACAGCATCTCTCCACTCGTCACAGTCCTTCGTCATCTCCACGGTGAGCTTCAGCAATCTGAGGTCTGTTCTCACCACCTCCACCCATGTTTTTCGTGGTCTTCCTCTACTGCATATGGCTTAGTGGTTAGAGCATTGGCCTTGCAATCGAAAGGTTGTGAGTTCAATTCTCAGACCGGGTGATGTGTTGTTTCCTTGAGCAAGACACTTTATTTCACATTGCTCCAGTTTACTCAGCTGTAGAAATGAGATGATAGGGACTGGGGTCCCTATCATTCCACTGCAAAGTGGTCGTGTAGGTGCCACGGCAAAAAAGCACCCAGCACTCACTGTAAATGAGGTTGGTGTTAGGAAGGGCATCCAGCTGTAGAAATCAAGCCAGAATCAGTT
>OZ024765.1:20232356-20234856 GCA_964016885.1 Eledone cirrhosa
TGAGAGATCACAGCTGTGATACTACAGACATGTGGTTAGAATGTCTGAGGAAAGAATCTCTGAATTGAGAGATCACAGCTCTGATACTACAGACATGTGGTTAGAATGTCTGAGGAAAGAATCTCTGAATTGAGAGATCACAGCTCTGATACTACAGACATGTGGTTAGAATGTCTGAGGAAAGAATCTCTGAATTGAGAGATCACAGCTCTGATACTACAGACATGTGGTTAGAATGTCTGAGGAAAGAATCTCTGAATTGAGAGATCATAGCTCTGATACTACAGACATGTGGTTAGAATGTCTCAGGAAAGAATCTCTAAATTGAGAGATCACAGCTCTGATACTACAGACATGTGGTTAGAATGTCTGAGGAAAGAATCTCTGAATTGAGAGATCACAGCTCTGATACTACAGACATGTGGTTAGAATGTCTGAGGAAAGAATCTCTGAATTGAGAGATCACAGCTCTGATACTACAGACATGTGGTTAGAATGTCTCAGGAAAGAATCACTGAATTGAGAGATCACAGCTCTGATACTACAGACATGTGGTTAGAATGTCTGAGGAAAGAATCTCTGAATTGAGAGATCATAGCTCTGATACTACAGACATGTGGTTAGAATGTCTCAGGAAAGAATCACTGAATTGAGAGATCACAGCTCTGATACTACAGACATGTGGTTAGAATGTCTGAGGAAAGAATCTCTGAATTGAGAGATCACAGCTCTGATACTACAGACATGTGGTTAGAATGTCTGAGGAAAGAATCTCTGAATTGAGAGATCACAGCTGTGATACTACAGACATGTGGTTAGAATGTTTCAGGAAAGAATCTCTAAATTGAGAGATCACAGCTCTGATACTACAGACATGTGGTTAGAATGTCTGAGGAAAGAATCTCTGAATTGAGAGACCACAGCTCTGATACTACAGACATGTGGTTAGAATGTCTCAGGAAAGAATCTCTAAATTGAGAGATCACAGCTCTGATACTACAGACATGTGGTTAGAATGTCTGAGGAAAGAATCTCTGAATTGAGAGACCACAGCTCTGATACTACAGACATGTGGTTAGAATGTCTCAGGAAAGAATCTCTGAATTGAGAGATCACAGCTCTGATACTACAGACATGAGGTTAGAATGTCTGAGGAAAGAATCTCTGAATTGAGAGATCACAGCTCTGATACTACAGACATGTGGTTAGAATGTCTCAGGAAAGAATCTCTAAATTGAGAGATCACAGCTCTGATACTACAGACATGTGGTTAGAATGTCTGAGGAAAGAATCTCTGAATTGAGAGACCACAGCTCTGATACTACAGACATGTGGTTAGAATGTCTGAGGAAAGAATCTCTGAATTGAGAGATCACAGCTCTGATACTACAGACATGTGGTTAGAATGTCTGAGGAAAGAATCTCTGAATTGAGAGATCACAGCTCTGATACTACAGACATGTGGTTAGAATGTCTGAGGAAAGAATCTCTGAATTGAGAGACCACAGCTCTGATACTACAGACATGTGGTTAGAATGTCTGAGGAAATAATCTCTGAATTGAGAGACCACAGCTCTGATACTACAGACATGTGGTTAGAATGTCTGAGGAAAGAATCTCTGAATTGAGAGACCACAGCTCTGATACTACAGACATGTGGTTAGAATGTCTGAGGAAAGAATCACTGGACAGATTTTACAGGAAAAACCAACTGGCAAGAGATCCAAGGGTAGACCCCCAAGCAAGGTAGTTGGATAACATCCATGAGCTTGGCTGGTCTTGCTTGGAGATCCAGCCAGATCAGTTGGAGATGGTTGATTCTGACAGGACCTGCTCCCATGACCCTATCAGGAATAAGTGGGCAAAGAAAAAGAAGAAGGCAAAGAATATATATAGGCGCATGGTTAGAGTAGGCCCATTCACACGAGCCATTCTCGCCACATTCACCCACCTTTCAGCAAATGTACTGGAGGGAGGGGGCAGCACTTCTCTCTCCACCCTCACCTTCCTTTCCAGGTGAAACTTGAAGAAGTAGATGAGGGATTGGCCGAAGAGAAAAGTGTCTGTCTTCAGTCCTTTCAATCTGGTCAACCTCTTTCGCAATTTCCACCAGACAGGAAAATTGCCTGCCCTTCCTGGCCTAAGGAAGGCGGTGGGTCGATCTTCACTATGGACTCGGCCGATAGCTGGATCCGTTCTACACCCGATAACAGCTGTTTGACATTAACAATGGTTTCTTATATAGGCACAAGGCCAGCATTTTGGGGGGAGGGGGAAGTTGATTAAATCGACCCCAGTACGTGACTGGTACTTTATTTTATCGACCCTGTAAGGATGAAAGGCAAAGTTAACCTTGGCTGGATTTGAACTCAGACCATAAAGGGCCGTAACTCTGTGCTGCAAAGCATGGTGTCCGACCCTCTACTTATACTGCCAATAATAATAATAATTGTTTCTACTTTTGGCACAAGGCCAGCAATTACCCAGTGTATTACTGGTA
>OZ024765.1:20242356-20249856 GCA_964016885.1 Eledone cirrhosa
CCTTGTGCCAAAAGTAGAAACAATTATTTAAATATTCACTTCTTTAAAATTTCAAATGTCAACACTTCCAGTTATACGTCTTTCCTCACTTTTTCTTATGACGTCAAGCAACATTCCCCTCTTTTTCTTAGTCTGTCTTTTTAGATAGATACATAGCTATAACGTAGCACCCTTATAATATGTCTCTGTATGTCTGGCTGTCTGCATTAGATAACGTTTTTCGAAATATTTACTTCTGCGTTCACAGACGGATATTCTAAGTTAAAGGTGAAAGCAGCGATTCTTTGCTTAAACTTTAATGTTATTTTAATAAATATATTCGTGTACAGATATTTTTCCATACACAAAAACAAAAACCTATTTATTTCATGAAAGCACAGACGGCTTATCATCATTGTTACTGTTCGAGGTTAGAGGACCACAGTCTTTCCAAGATCTGAGAACCATCAATGGCCATCAATGTTCCACTTACCGTTTGGCTTGCCAGATGCGTGGTATGTTACACGATGACAGCCATTGGCACCTTACTCTGCAAGAAGCAGCAACTGCTAAATTCCCTTCTCAGCTGCAAAAACCTTTTGCTATTATGCTGCACAACTGTGATCTCCCCGACCCTCTCACAATGTGGAACAACCACCGCGAAAGTCTAGCTGAGGACATCCTCCACCCGCACACACAGACACAATCCAAACGTAACATACGATGTTGTTTTCAATGAGGCGCTCATTTGTCTTGAAAACAGTGTCCTGGAGATTAGTGGTAGGCCTCTAAGTCACTACAGCTTACCTGCTCCTGACAGGAGTGTCCAGAGGTCAACGTCTACAGAGCTTCTCCGTGAGATGAGCTACGAGATCAGTGATTCTCCCATGGTCAATTGTATGTAGGACGCTCTAGGGTTAGCTCACCAAACAATCTCTTCATCTTTGCTCCGGAGGGCCGAACAAAATATATTGTATACTCTGAGGCTCTAACAATGTAATTTAAATATTTTCTGTTACTTGGAATTTCCATTATGGTTGTACAAATTATTGTTTGTTAAAAAAGTTGTTCTCTGTTCAGCCTTTATTGTTGTAACTATCAATTTTCTTTAACGTACTGGCTGCTGAACTGGGGAATCCTAAAAACTATTCAAACCCAGCATCAGAGCTAACTCCCCTCGCTGACTTGAGAGGGCGTGCGGTATCTTTGCACTAGAGTGTAGGGGAGATTCCTGAAAAGATAAAATGCCAGTATACCTAGCCGGGCGCCAGCCGGACGGGGGCCAGCTAGTGTATATATATATAAGGGATAACAAGTTATCGTTATAGGTAATCCAGTTAGAGGTTGTGAATACTCCGCATTGTGGATAGTTTTAATGTACGCCATTGTTTGACTCAACAAGAGATTTCCTTAGGTAGGGAGTTTATAAGTTCTCAGGAGTTCCTATGTAAGTTAATCTTGGAGTAATAATAGTGAAAGAGTCAAGAATAACATGGTCAACAGTACAGAAATGGTTTTATTTACAGTATTAACAATTGTTTCACTGATTAAGTTGTCTTAAAATTGCTAATCACTTGAAGTTGTGTCACCGAATTTTAAATACAATGTATGCCTAATCAAATCATTGGAAAAACTTTTTCCAATGATTTGATTAATCATACTTTGTATTTCTAATTGAGTGACACAACTTCAGGTGATTAGCAATTTTAAGACAACTTAACCAATGAAACAATTGTTAATACTGTAAATAAAACCCTTTCTGTACTGTTGACCATGTTATTCTTGACTCTGGTAAATGAAATAATTATCTTATGTTGTTTATTTCACACACACACACACATATATATATATATATATGTATATATTTATATATTTATATATATATGTTAGGTAATTATGAAGAAAAAGGAGTGCTCTATATATAGAACAGAACTATTTAATTAGAAAGAGCTATTTAATTAGAAAGAGTTATTTAATTAGAAACACAATATATTAGAAATATGGTAATGAAAGGGTTAATGACATAGACAGTGTCTTTCATTAGAAATATGGTAATGAAAGGGTTAATGACATAGACAGTGTCTTTCATTAGAAATATGGTAATGAAAGGGTTAATGACATAGACAGTGTCTTTCATTAGAAATATGGTAATGAAAGGGTTAATGACATAGACAGTGTCTTTCATTAGAAATATGGTAATGAAAGGGTTAATGACATAGACAGTGTCTTTCATTAGAAATATGGTAACAAAATGGTTTAAATAATATTAAATCTCCCAAAATTCTTTATTATTTCTAAAATGATTTAAAAATCCTGTGTTTAATTAGTCCAATATATTAATGAAATGGTTTAAATAAATATAGGAGGGAACCTTATCTGGTATGTTGGGTATTTTTATATATTACTAAGAGTCAGACTGATTTTAAAATAAATATAAAAATATTTGCATTTATTATACTTGGTATACATTTTAGTAAAAAGACGCTGGAAGTTCTGTAAAGTTGGTCTTGGAATGTCGAATGCTGCTTTACAGAGAAACTGGTGTATTTAAACAATTCAAGATATGTTTTATGTTGAGATGGATAGAAATAAAAGTCATCATCAGTGTCATTATCATTATCGTCACCACCACCGCCACCACCACCACCACCACCATCATCACCATCACCACCACCATCAGCACCATCATCACCATCACCACCACCACCATCACCACCATCACCATCACCACCACCATCAGCACCATCATCACCATCACCACCACCATCATCATCATCATCACCATCATCATCATGTTACAACAGACTGAATGAGTTGGGGTGTATAACCCAACCAAACTTGAGTACCTGTATATGTCACTTGTAATTAATTATTGATACTAGCAGAAAGACACCTTCGGATGGTTTTCTGCTACTCTGTGTAGTGTGTATATTGATATTATACACATGTATATATACATGTAGATATGATACATGTGTAGTGTGTATATTGATATTATACACAAGTATATATACATGTAGATATGATACATGTGTAGTGTGTATATTGATATTATACACATGTATATATACATGTAGATATGATACATCAAATAACATCGTAATTGACAATATACACAGAAATTGAAGGAAGACTGCGTTACACTGTCTTATGTAATCAGTAACGTAATCCATGATACATTAAAAAAAGACGATATTATATATAAACTGCATTAGGAGAAAATTAGTGACAGAAATATATTAATGTTTATTTAAGCGATTGCTAACCGGAAGTGTTGACATTTGAAAATTTTAAAGAAGTGAATCTTTAAATAAATAATAAAATATATTTAATGAACAGCCACGAAATTTAGTAGATAAATTATTTAGTATTGTTATACTTTGGGAGGGTCATGTAGTGGTAGTGGTGGTGGTAGTGGTGGTGGTGGTGGTGGTGGTGATGGTAGTGGTAGCAGTTGTGGTGATGGTGGTGGTAGTGGTGGTGGTGGTGGTGTCGGTAGTGGTAGCAGTGGTGGTGATGGTGGTGGTAGTGGTGGTGGTGGTGGTGTCGGTAGTGGTAGCAGTGGTGGTGGTGGTGGTGTCAGTAGTGGTAGTGGTGGTGTCAGTAGTGGTAGCAGTTGTGGTGATGGTGGTGGTAGTGGTGGTGGTGGTGGTGGTGGTGTCAGTAGTGGTGGTGGTGGTGGTGTCAGTAGTGGTGGTGGTGGTGGTGGTGGTGTCAGTAGTGGTGGTGGTGGTGGTGGTGGTGGTGTCAGTAGTGGTAGTGGTGGTGGTGGTGTCAGTAGTGGTAGTGGTGGTGGTGGTGGTGTCAGTAGTGGTAGTGGTGGTGTCGGTAGTGGTAGCAGTTGTGGTGATGGTGGTGGTAGTGGTGGTGGTGGTGGTGGTGTCAGTAGTGGTGGTGGTGGTGGTGGTGTCAGTAGTGGTGGTGGTGGTGGTGGTGGTGTCAGTAGTGGTGGTGGTGGTGGTGGTGGTGGTGGTGGTGTCAGTAGTGGTGGTGGTGGTGGTGGTGGTGTCAGTAGTGGTAGTGGTGGTGGTGGTGGTGTCAGTAGTGGTAGTGGTGGTGTCGGTAGTGGTAGCAGTTGTGGTGATGGTGGTGGTAGTGGTGGTGGTGGTGGTGGTGGTGTCAGTAGTGGTGGTGGTGGTGGTGGTGGTGGTGTCAGTAGTGGTGGTGGTGGTGGTGGTGGTGGTGGTGTCAGTAGTGGTAGTGGTGGTGGTGGTGGTGGTGGTGGAGGGGGTGGTGGTGGTGCTAGTAGTGGTATTACAAGTACTGATGGATGAGGTATTAATGGCATTGTTGTTGTTGCTGCTCATGCTGCTGCTGCTGCTGCTGCTGCTGCTGGTGTTCATGTTGTTGTTGTTACTGCTGTTGTTATTGATGATGATGATGATGCTGTAGTTGCTGTCATCCAATCAGTAACAACCTCCCAACTCAGTCATCCACTGGATCAGATGAATAAACAATGAAGACTAAAGTAAACATAGACACGGGTGGGGGGGGGGGGGTTACACGGGGGGGGGTTACACGGGGGGAGGGGGGTTACACGGGGGGGGGGGGGTATATATATATATATATATATGTGTGTGTATATATATATATATATATATATATACACACACACACACACATATATATATATATATATGTCTAACCCATACTAGCGTGGAAAATGGATGTTAAATGATGATATATATATGTATATATACATATATATACATATATATATATATGTATGGATATATATATATATATATATATAGATGAGATTCTACAGGACTAGAACTGTTTCATTCTTTAGAAATCATCAGGAATACCTTACTTACTGTGGTTACCTCCGATTCAACCCGGAATAACGTATATATATATATATATATGGTGGCTGCCAACTCGTTTTCGAGTATGGCCACTACTTTATATCCATGTAGGAGAACCCCTACCGATGCGCTGAACGAGTGTGACTTTTTAGTCCAGCCAGCAGTGACTTGAAAACTCTGGTACAAACACTACACTTGTGACAATTATTGACACATAGTGCTGGGCCCATGGTACCATGTGACGACAAGTGCAGAGAGATCTCCAGATATAAAGCAATGCCTGTGCCGTGAAGCTTTTATAGTGAGCAAAGGCACTGCACAAAGCCAGTCCCACTCTCTTTTTTCGATACTCGATTATTCTACTATATTTAGCTCTAAACTTAGCTATTGACCAGTTAATTTTATTGTTCATTTTTTGTCGATCCTATTAAATGATGAATAGCCCCTGTTTATTTTAACATGTCTATTGAGCACTCTTATTCGATATGTGATTTTCCACATTCCCGAATATTTTTCGCGGATATAGAGGTTATCTCCCTTGCTGGATTCCATGTGCGTTTTCAGCTAGGGTTGGCTTTTTTATTCGTTTGGACAAAGCTCGTTGATAAAGTATTTCCTGTCCGCCGCTCTCTAGAAGTCTTATATATTTTTATGTGGGCTGATAGTGGGCGGTTTAAGGATTTACAGAAACCCAAGAAGCTAGATTTACCATCTTTCTAGTGGGTCCGGGTAAGCTTTTTACATTCATATGATTTATTGATTTATTGATATTTTATCTGAGTGACCCGAATCTTCCTGATCGTAATTTTTCGGTCGTATGGTTGATTTTAGACATAATCTATGTGTGTTGGTATTTTAACGATAGTTATAGCTCTGATTTATCTGAATTATTGAGCCCTCTGCCACTCATGTCGAATTTTGTTTATCGTGAACTCGTGCGACGATTTTTCGATACTCGATTATTCTACTACATGTATATATATATATATATGTATGTATATATATATATATATATATATATGTATATATATATATATATATATATATATATATATATATATATAATGTATAATAAACAATACAATATAATTACCTCATTACCAGAGGTTTCCCGAATAAGACGAATATGAAAAACGTTTGCCTTGTCCAACGAACGAATGAGGACGTTTTTCGTATTCGTCTTATTCGGGAAACCTCTGGTAATGAGGTAATTATATTGTATTGTTTATTATACATTAAATTTTGCTCTGGTACTTACACACACACACACACATATATATATACAGACACACATGCACAGGCATACAAATACATATATATATATATATATATATATATATACACACAGATACACACACACATATCATTTCATCATTCATCATCATTTCATTTTACGTCCACTTTTCCCTGCTTGCAAGGGTGGGACGGGAACTGATTCTGGCTTGATTTCTACAGCTGGATGCCCTTCCTAACACCAACCTCATTTACAGTGAGTGCTGGGTGCTTTTTTGCCGTGGCACCTCCACGACCACTTTACAGTGGAATGATATGGACCCCAGTCCCTATCATCTCATTTCTACAGCTGACTAAACTGGAGCAATGTGAAATAAAGTGTCTTGCTCAAGGAAACAACACATCACCTGGTCTGAGAATTGAACTCACAACCTTTCAATTGCAAGGCCAATGCTCTAACCACTAAGCCATGTGCCTCCATATATATTGGAAAATGTGTGAGATCCTTGGTACAGATAGGTATATTTGAAAAAAAGGAAAAGAATGCTTTCACTTGTAGTGTTAAAAAATGTTTGATTTAATTTTATAATATTATAATAATATGAGTTGGTAGATCCAGTAAGTTGTTTGTTAACTTCGGTGGGAAGGATTTTATAGATTCCTGGTTAACTTGGGTTGGAGAACTTTCTCGCATTCGTCTGTGGCGATTGTCAAACTGAGATCAGGTTGTGTTGAAATGTGTGACTGTATATAAGAGAGATTTGGATCTACCAACTCATAATATTATAATATTATAAAAAAGGTAGTGGATTGGCAGTATCGGTAGAGGGTCGGATGCCATGCTTTCCAGCATAGTTACGTCCCTTAATGATCTGAGTTCAAATCCCGCCGAGGTTGACTTTGCCTTTTATCCTTACGGGTTCGATAAAATAAAGTACCAGTAATATACTGGTTAATTGCTGGCCTTGTGCCAAAAGTAGAAACAATTATAAAATTAAATCAAACATTTTTTAACACTACAAGTGAAGTCATTCTTTTCCTTTTTTTCAAATATATATATATATATAAACACACACATACACACATATGTATATATATAATATATATATGTGTGTGTGTGTTTATATATATGTATGTGTGTATACATGTTACCAGTTGCTGCTACTGGTAACATGTATCCCAGTACAACCTGTCTCATGGTCGGGTCGTTGGCGACTAAACTGGCAACCCCACCAAGCTTTCTTGGTGAGGAGGGTGACTTTGGACATCCTGCAGGACTAAAAACAAAACCTGTCAAAGGGCAAAGGAGCTCTTAAGAGTCAATGGCCATCCAAAATCACCGGGAGAGATGACCCCTTAGCCTTTGTCAAGGCAGAATTCTAGGAGAAGGAAAACTCTGATATAACACCTGCAACCCTGATGGTATCCAATGATGTTGACTTGTTCTTCTTTTTGGTAAATATCATCTTGGTTAAGAGAG
>OZ024765.1:20252356-20257356 GCA_964016885.1 Eledone cirrhosa
AGTGAGAGAGGTATAGCGCGAGAGTTGGAGTGTTACACCAGTCACTACACGGACTAGCAGCAGGATGATGTCTACCAAATATCTCTCTTGGACTTTACTTTCTATCTCTATATTATTTATTACCAAACTTAATGGACAAGATCTGAAACCAGGTTAGTTACTTCTTCTTAAACTAACTTACGCACACACTTCTTACACACGCTTCTTACACACACTGTTACACACAAACTTACACACAGACTCATTATTAGACTTCTTGTTCTCCTTCTTCTGACAATAATATAATTGTTTCTACTTTTGGCACAAGGCCAGCAATTACCCAGTGCATTACTGGTACTTTATTTTATCGACCCCGTAAGGATGAAAGGCAAAGTTAACCTCGGCGGGATTTGATAATAATATAATGGAAAAGTCTTCTAAGACTCATTCTTAGACTTATTCTTCATCGTTTTATTTGCCTTCTTTTTCATTAAAGTACCAGTAATGTACTGAGATAATTGCTGGCCTTGTGCTGAAAGTAGAAACAATTATTCTTCTTAGACTTCTTTTTTGCCTTCTTTTTCTTCTTCTCGTTATTTACCCCCCCCCATTTACCCACCACCATCATCGTCATCACAAATATCTCTTCCCTTTTGGAACCAAAATTCTTTACACAACACCACACTACACAACACCACACTACACCACACAACACCACACTACACTACACCACACCACACTACACAACACTACACCACACCACACAACACTACACTACACTACGCCACACCACGCTACAAATATCTCTTCTCTTTTGGAACCAAAATTCTTTACACCACACAACACCACACCACACAACACCACACTACACCACACTACACCACACTACACTACACTACACTACACTACACTACACTACACTACGCCACACCATACTACACTACACCACACCACACTACGCCACACTATACCACACTACAGCCACACTACAGCCACACCACTACACTACACTACACCACACACTACCCTACCCCACACCACACCGTCTCCTGACTAATCTTGCCTCAAGTGGGACAAACCCGTCTAACCCATGCTAGTGTGGAAGATAGACGTTAAATGATGATGATATATATATAGTAAGAGTCAGGACCCCGCCGGCCGAGCTTCAGCTGTTTTGACAGCTAGATCTGAACAGTACTACCCTAAGTATTGAGTACTCTGGTGCGTTATGGTCCATCTGGTATCTTACCACACCCTCTTTGTTATATATATACTGTATATATATATATCAGACCCGAGTTCGGATCTAGCTGTCGAAACAGCCGGAGCTCAGCCGTCGGGGTCCTGATTCTTTTCCTATATATATATATATATATATATAGGGAGACCCAAGAAGACCTGGGATGAGGTGATAAAAGCCGACCTTACCCAATTACATCTCTCAAAGGCGATGACACAGGACTGTGACCTCTGGCGTCACGCAGTAATACAGAAGACCCCCCCCCCACTCCCCCACGGGTACAAGCCGAAGCTGAAACATATAGACAATATGCCCCCCACACCCTGCCACTGCAAAGTGGTCGTGGAGGTGCCACGACAAAAGAGCACCCATCCCACACTGTAAAGTGGACGTAGGCACCACGGCAAAAAAGCACCCAGCACTCACTGTAAATGAGGTTGGTGTTAGGAAGGGCATCCAGCTGTAGAAATCAAGCCAGAATCAGTTCCTGTATGAGCAAGACAAGGTCAGCCGACTGAGCACTGCCCACAACAGGACAACCCGTTTAACCCATGCTAGCGTGGAAGAACGGACGTAAAACGGTGATGATGATGATATATATATATATTATAAACCTGTCAAGTAGTCCCAATATTAAGACATTTGTTGATGTATTCCTCCAAATATACGTGTTATTATACTGGATCAGCAACCGGTGTGTAGAATTTCATGATACATATAGTCCCTAGTTTGAAGAATTCTTCCACGATGAGTCCATGAATTCTTCAAATATTGGTCTTTCCCCATAGTTGCTGTTTCTTCCATGAATAAAACCATGGTAGGGAGATATATAAGTGAGGTAGACTATAGGTTTTTTTTTCGGCTGTCTGGCTTATTCTCCCATAAATAGTTTTTTCACTTAGATTTAATAATATATATAGTAATAATAAATGTGAAGACTAAAATCTGAAGAGGGCTCAATAAGGATTATATATATATTATAAGAATAGATTAAAGTTTAAGCAAATAATTGCTGCTTTCACCCTAAACGGGGTCTTCTGAAACTAAAAAGGGAAGATCCCGTTTAGGGTGAAAGCAGCGATTCTTTGCTTAAACTTTAATCTGTTCTTATAATATATATATGTATATATATATGTGTGTGTAGTGGAGAGATGCTGTGTTGAATAGGACCCGTCCAACCCTTGCAAGCAGGGAAAAGCGGACGTAAAATGATGATGATGATGATATATGTATATGTATATATATATATATATATAAATGAAAGGTATAGAAAACATTGTAGCGAAAAGCCAACAGTATTCCATATATATATATATATATATATATATATATATATAACGAAGGAAATGTGGCAAGGAACCAGGTGGACCATAACGCACCAAAGTACTCAATACGTAGGGTAGTAGAGTGGGTAATAGGAACCAGTAAGACCCCGACGGCTGAGCTCAAGCCGTTTTGACGGCTAATTCAGAATTAGCCGTCGAAACGGCTTGAGCTCAGCCGTCGGGGTCTTACTGGTTCCTATATATATATATATATCAATCATCATCATCATCAAAGTAGTAACACCATACCGAGAACAACTGTTCTCGGTATGGTGAACTAACTGTTGTGTTTCTACTTCTACCAAACTCGTCCCATGGACTGAGTGCTCTACCACTACGGATATTACCTTCCAGTGTTCTCTCTCTCTCAAACTTAATGGTATATCATTTAAGGTAGAGGTTATGAGTTCTCTGTATGGAGGAAAGTTTTAACGTTCGGCGTTGTTTGACTCAACAAAAAGTTTCCTTAGTTGGATGGCTGGTTTAAGAAAGTTCCTAGTCAGGCGGTTTATGGCGTACGATTTGGTTAGGTATTATGACTATAATTAAAATCAACTGATGTAGCATCTTGCAAACAGCGATTTTTAGACACACCCGACTAATGAAACAATTGTTCATACTTTGAATAAACCCTAATGTACAGCTGACATATTATTCTTCACTCTTTTATTATATATATATATATATATATATATATATATGTATTTATTAAAATAACAGATTAAAGTTTAAGCAAAGAATCGCTGCAGGTTTTATGTCAGAGTTATTCCAGTTCCTGAGTTGCCTTCTCCTAAAAGAATGCCTTGACAAAGGCTAGGGGCCCTTCACTCCCAGAGGTTTAACCGTGCGATCGGGTATCCAGCCCAATTATTTCTATGTACCTGCGCATATACATACACCTGTATACATGTATATACATAAACATATATACACATGCATACATGTATGTATGTATGTATATATATATATATGTATATATATATATGTGTGTGTGTGTGTGTATAAATAAAAGGTAAACAGAAATAACACAACCGGTACAGTATATGGAAGGAATATATTAAGTTAACACTTGAAATAGCAGCAAGAGGGTCTTTATATCTATATGAGAGAGAGAGTTGGGCCCAACAGCTGAGCTCTTGCCGTTTCAGCAGGAAATTCTAGTCTAGAATTTACTGTCAAAACGGCAAGAGCTCAGCTGTTGGGCCCAATTCTTCTATATTTATACTTTACTATCCCTATTTTGTTAGAGATAGGTCCCTAGTTTTTACATATTTGTTGTTATTTAGAATCTACTTCCGTTCTAGTTCTACCGTTCTTCACTTCAAACAGGATTCCTTCCCCCTCCCCCGAGAGAGGGGGAAGGAATCCTGTGATCTTAGATATTCTCTCTCTCTCTCTCTCTCTCACTCTCTCACCCTCCCACAGTCTCGTCTTAACACACCACACCACCATTACAACCACACTACACACTACACTACACTACCACCACCACACTACACCACCACACTACACTACCACCACTACACTACACCACCACACCACACCACAACCATACACCACACCTCACCACCACCATACACCACCACACCACCACCATACACCACCACCACCACACCACACCACCACCACCACACCACACCACCACCACCACACCACACCACCACCACCACACCACACCACCACCATACACCACCACACCTCACCACCACCATACACCACCACACCACCACCATACACCACCACACCACCACCACACCACACCACCACACCACCACCACACCACCACACCACACCACCACCACACCACACCACACCACCACACACCACCGCACCACACCACCACCACCACCACCACCACCACCACACCACCACACCACCACCACACCACCACACCACCACCACCACCACCACACCACCACCACCACAACACACCACCACCACACCACCACCACACACCACCACACCACCACACCGCCACCATACACCCCCACACACCCACACTACACCACACCACCACCACACCACACCACCACCACTACACCACCACACTACACCACACCACCACCACCACACCACACCACCAACACACCACTACACCACCACACTGCCACCACACCACCACCACCACCACACCACACCACACTACACCACACCACACTACACCACACCACCACTACACCACACACCACACCACCACCACACCACCACATCACACCACCACATCACACCACCACACCACTACACCACCACACCACCACCACACCACTACACCACCACACCACCACACACCACACCACACCACCACTACACCACACCACACTACACCACCACACCACCACCACACCACACCACACCCACACCACACCACCACCACCACTACACCACACCACCACCCCACACTACACCACTACATCACCACACCACACCACACCACATCACCACACCCCCACCACACC
>OZ024765.1:20259856-20272356 GCA_964016885.1 Eledone cirrhosa
ATATAATAATATATGGAGAAAAATACTGCAGGTAGCGCATGGATAACCTGTAATAAAATGAGTCCCTCATCAGTGATTTGCCGACGATCATAGATATTTCATTGCATTAAAAATCATATACCTCACGTCGGTGCAATAATAACTAAAATAAGTTATTAGGACAATTAAAACGCGTAAAGCGAGTGAGACAGGAGAACAACAAAGAGTATAGCTAACCGTAGGGGAATGAAACAAGCTTCATAATTATTCTGTTTAGCGTAAGCTAGGTGAATATATGAGCGCATATATATATATATATATATATATATATACATATGTATGTATATATATATATATATATATATATCGATATACATACTGTAAAGTGGTCGTGGAGGTGCCACGGAAAAAAAAGCACCCAGCACTCACTGTAAATGAGGTTGGTGTTAGGAAGGGCATCCAGCTGTAGAAATCAAGCCAGAATCAGTTCCCGTCCCACCCTTGCAATCAGGGAAAAGCGTACGTAAAATGATGATGATGATTATATATATATGTATGTATACATTATCTCGTAACTCCTGAGAGAGTCGCAAGGGTGTAGTATCAACATACAGCATTTCTAGAGTATATTTTAAAATCTAGTGGAGCCCCCTTCCCTCTCCAGGTCCGATTACAGCAGATTTCTTCCAGGGAAAGATAGAGAGTGAGAGACTGGAACTGAGAAAGACATATAGGGTTAGAATAGACCCCAGTACTTGACTGGTAATTATGTATACATACATCATCATCATCATCGTTTAACATCTATCTTCCACGCTAGCATGGGTTAGACGGGAATAGTCCCACTTGAGGCAAGGTTGGTCGGGTGACCGTGTCTCACTCGTATAGGACTATCTGGCAGGTTTTCTACAGTTGGATGCCCTTCCTAACACCAACCACATTTACAGTGTGGACTGGGAGGTTTTTACCGTGTTACCTACACGGCCACATTACAGCGTGGACTGTGTGTTTTTTTGTCATGACACCTACACTACCTCATTTGTTTAGGACTGGATGTTGTGGTACCAACATAACTTTACATTGAAAGGGGTGGTGTTGATGGGAGTGGGGGGATGGAGTAGGGGTAGTGGGTGTATATTGGGTTAAGAGGGGCCTACTGACTGTAGGTATATATATATATATATATATATATATATAGTGAGAAAGAGGTATCGAGGAAGAATCAACCCCAGTACTGGCCTCAACCAGGTTTAAATACCCAACACTAGTTATGGCACAAAGGTGCCTCAATGACTCCAACAGTAGTTAAGGGCACCCCCATGGTATAGTAGAGTACATCATGTGTACTGACTACACACACCCTGCTATACGCACACCCCTCACTACACACACCTCTGTCTACACACATCCCTAGCTACCCCCCCACCCTATCTACCCACCCCAGCTTACCACCCTATCTACCCACCTCAGCCCACCACCCTATCTACCCACCCCAGCCCACCACCCTATCTACCCACCCCAGCCCACCACCCTATCTACCCACCCCAGCCTACCACCCTATCTACCCACCCCAGTCCACCACCCTATCTACCCACCCCAGCCTACCACCCTATCTACCCACCCCAGCCCACCACCCTATCTACCCACCCCAGCCTACCACCCTGCTTCATCCAGTCCTCTGATAAGCTAAATGTTAACAACCACCCCATTCTTTTTTAAACCTTCCCTCACCTTCACTCCCCCTTCATGTCATAAGAACATACACATACATATATACACACACATACATATATACACACATACATGTATACACACACATACATATATACACACATACATGTATACACACACACACATACATATATACACACATACATGTATACACACACATACATATATACACACACATACATGTATACACACACACATGTATACACACACACATGTATACACACACATACATGTATACACACACATACATGTATACACACACATTCATGTATACACACACATACATATATACACACACACATGTATACACACACACATACATATATACACACATACATGTATACACACACATACATATATACACACATACATGTATACACACACATACATATATACACACATACATGTATACACACACACATACATATATACACACACACATGTATACACACACACATACATATATACACACATACATGTATACACACACATACATATATACACACATACATGTATACACACACACATACATATATACACACATACATATATAAACACACATATATACACACACATATATACACACATATACATATATACACACATACATATATATACACACATACATGTATACACACACATACATATATACACACACATACATATATACACACACATACATATATACACACACATACATATATACACACACATACATATATACACACACATACATGTATACACACACATACATGTATACACACACATACATATATACACACACATACATATATACACACACATACATATATATACACACATACATGTATACACACACACATGTATACACACACATACATATATACACACACATACATATATACACACACATACATGTATACACACACATACATGTATACACACACATACATGTATACACACACATAATACACACACATACATATATACACACACATACATGTATACACACATACATATATACACACACATACATATATACACACACATACATATATACACACACATATATACACACACACATACATATATACACACACATACATGTATACACACACATACATATATACACACACATACATATATATACACACATACATGTATACACACACATACATGTATACACACACATACATATATACACACACATACATATATACACACACATACATGTATACACACACATACATGTATACACACACATACATATATACACACACATACATATATATACACACATACATGTATACACACACATACATATATATACACACATACATGTATACACACACATACATGTATACACACATACATATATACACACACATACATATATACACACACATACATATATACACACACATACATGTATACACACACATACATATATACACACACATACATATATACACACACATACATATATACACACACATACATGTATACACACACATACATGTATACACACGCATACATGTATACACACACATACATAATACACACACATACATATATACACACACATACATGTATACACACACATATATACACACACATACATATATACACACACATACATATATACACACACATACATGTATACACACACATACATGTATACACACACATGCATATATACACACACATACATATATACACACACATACATGTATACACACACATACATGTATACACACACATACATGTATACACACACATACATATATACACACACATACATGTATACACACACATATATACACACACATACATATATACACACACATACATATATACACACACATACATATATACACACACATACATGTATACACACACATACATGTATACACACACATGCATATATACACACACATACATGTATACACACACATACATGTATACACACACATACATGTATACACACACATACATGTATACACACACATACATGTATACACACACATACATATATACACACACACATACATATATACACACACACATACATATATACACACACACATATATATATACACATATAACACACACACACACATACGCACATATGCACATACACACATATGCACATACACACATACACACACACACAAACATATAAATACACACATACACACAGAAGCACACACACAGGCATATATATACTAACACATATATACACTCACATATACATATATACACACATATATACATACATATACATATATACACACATATACATATATACACACATATATACATATATACACACATATACACATATATACATACAAGCACACACACACAGACACTTTCCCATTCCCACTGATAAGGACCATTACTGGGGTAACTTGAGAAGTTTAGGCAATTACTGTAACCCCACCCCACAGCCCCACCCAACAGCGCCACCCCACAGCCCCACCCAACAGCGCCACCCCACAGCCCCACCCCATCACGGCATAAGAACTAAAACCTCCCTCCCCGTGTCCCCCCCACCACCTCCATGATAAGAGCTACAGGTCAACGAGGTCCTTATATGCGAGAAGTAGCAGCCAAGTCCCCCTTCAAATCATACCCTACCATAGAGGTTCTTCAAAATAAATATACACACACACATATATGTATATGTGTGTATATATATATATATATAGGAGAAGGAAAACTCTGATATAACACCTGCAACCCTGATGGTATCCAATGATGTTGACTTGTTCTTCTTTTTGGTAAATATCATCTTGGTTAAGAGAGTGGGACTGGCTTTGTGCAGTACCTTTGCTCACTATAAAAGCTTCACGGCACAGGCATTGCTTAATATCTGGAGATCTCTCTGCACTTGTCGTCACATGGTACCATGGGCCCAGCACTATGTGTCAATAATTGTCACAAGTGTAGTGTTTGTACCAGAGTTTTCAAGTCGCTGCCTGGACTAAAAAGTCACACTTGTTCAGCGCATCAGTAGGGGTTCTCCTACATGGATATAAAGTAGTGGCCGTACTCGAAAACGAGTTGGCAGCCACCATGTATGTATGTATGTATGTATGTATATATATATAGATAGATATATAGATATATAGATATATAGATAGATAGATAGATATATGTGTGTATATATATGTATGTATGTATATATATATGACTACCATGACTGAATCTTAACCATCTACTATGTCAGGGTATGTCATGCATCATCATATTTTATCTGATGAGGACGTACTGTTGAACTTAACTCAGTACCTCTGAAATATGTATAATAAAATATACTTGATCACAAGAATATCTATTTTGTTAATATTTTGAATTAATATATATATAGATATATGTGTGTGTGTGTATATATATATATATATATATATGTATGTATGTATGTATGTATGTATGTATCTCTTGGTTAAGAGAGTGGGACTGGCTTTGTGCAGTGCCTTTGCTCACTATAAAAGCTTCACGGCACAGGCATTGCTTTATATCTGGAGATCTTTCTGCACTTGTCGTTACATGGTACCATGGGCCCAGCACTATGTGTCAATAATTGTCACAGGTGTAGTGTTTGTACCAGAGTTTTCAAGTCGCTAAAAAGTCACACTCGTTCAGCGCATCAGTAGGGGTTCTCCTAGATGGATATAAAGTGGTGGCTGTACTCGAAAACGAGTTGGCAGCCACCATGTATATATATATGTGTATGTATGTATATATATATCCGGGAGAGATGACCCCTTAGCCTTTGTCAAGGCAGAATTCTAGGAGAAGGAAAACTCTGATATAACACCTGCAACCCTGATGGTATGACTCTAGGCACGTCTTTGGATGAGACAGCGAGCCACCTGTTGTTCTGGGAGTTGATCTTCTGGTCCTTATTTGTCCTCCCGGCGCGGATTCCAAGAAGAACTCCGTGTCTCTTCCACAAAATTGGAGGTCCAAAATTATTCATAATCAATTATTCTGAAAATAAATAATGGAAATATAGTCACTGTTTTTATGAAGACAAGAGTGACAACGGAAGTAAAAAAAAATTTGCATAAAATTAGCAGTTGAAAATTGCAAACAAATATCGTCCACACCCTATATATATATATATATATGTGTGTGTGTCCCAGATTGAAACGGGTAATCACAGTTAGTAAAGTAGTCAATACATTAGTAGAGTGTAAACATCAAGTTTAATAGAGAAATGGCTACTATATATATACCATATCATCATCATTTAATGTTCACTTTCCCTGTTATGAAGGAACATGGTAGTGAAATATGGGCAGTGACTGCAGAGGACATGTGATGCTACATGGTAGTGAAACATAGACTGTGACTGCAGAGGACATGTGGTGCTACATGGTAGTGAAACATGGGCTGTGACTGCAGAGGACATGTGATGCTACATGGTAGTGAAACATAGACTGGCTGCAGAGGACATGTGGTGCTACATGGTAGTGAAACATGGGATGTGACTGCAGAGGACATGTGGTGCTACATGGTAGTGAAACATGGGCTGTGACTGCAGAGGACATGTGATGCTACATGGTAGTGAAACATGGGATGTGGCTGCAGAGGACATGTGGTGCTACATGGTAGTGAAACATGGGCTGTGACTGCAGAGGACATGTGATGCTACATGGTAGTGAAACATAGACTGTGGCTGCAGAGGACATGTGGTGCTACATGGTAGTGAAACATGAGCTGTGACTCCAGAGGACATGTGGTGCTACATGGTAGTGAAATATGGGCAGTGACTGCAGAGGACATGTGATTCTACATGGTAGTGAAACATAGACTGTGGCTGCAGAGGACATGTGGTGCTACATGGTAGTGAAACATGGGCTGTGACTGCAGAGGACATGTGGTGCTACATGGTAGTGAAATATGGGCTGTGACTGCAGAGGACATGTGATGCTACATGGTAGTGAAACATAGACTGGCTGCAGAGGACATGTGGTGCTACATGGTAGTGAAACATGGGATGTGACTGCAGAGGACATGTGGTGCTACATGGTAGTGAAACATGGGCTGTGACTGCAGAGGACATGTGATGCTACATGGTAGTGAAACATGGGATGTGGCTGCAGAGGACATGTGGTGCTACATGGTAGTGAAACATGGGCTGTGACTGCAGAGGACATGTGATGCTACATGGTAGTGAAACATAGACTGTGGCTGCAGAGGACATGTGGTGCTACATGGTAGTGAAACATGAGCTGTGACTCCAGAGGACATGTGGTGCTACATGGTAGTGAAATATGGGCAGTGACTGCAGAGGACATGTGATTCTACATGGTAGTGAAACATAGACTGTGGCTGCAGAGGACATGTGGTGCTACATGGTAGTGAAACATGGGCTGTGACTGCAGAGGACATGTGGTGCTACATGGTAGTGAAATATGGGCAGTGGCTGCAGAGGACATGTGGTGCTACATGGTAGTGAAACATGGGCTGTGGTTGCAGAGGACATGTGGTGCTACATGGTAGTGAAACATGGGCTGTGACTGCAGAGGACATGTGGTGCTACATGATAGTGAAACATGGGCTGTGATTGCAGAGGACATGTGGTGCTACATGGTAGTGAAACATAGGATATGGCTGCAGAGGACATGTGGTGCTACATGGTAGTGAAACATGGACTGTGACTGTAAAGGACATGTGGTGCTACATGGTAGTGAAACATGGACTGTGACTGCAGAGGACATGTGGAGCTACATGGTAGTGAAACTTGGGCTGTGACTGTAGAGGACATGTGGTGCTACATGGTAGTGAAACATGGACCGTGACTGTAGAGGACATGTGGTGCTACATGGTAGTGAAACATGGACTGTCACTAGAGGACATGTGGTGTTACATGGTAGTGAAACATAGGTTGTGACTGCAGAGGACATGTGGTGCTACATGGTAGTGAAACATGGACTGTGACTGTAGAGGACATGTGGTGCTACATGGTAGTGAAACATGGACTGTGACTGTAGCTCTGGAGAAAAATGAAACTGCCATTCTTCGGTGGATATGTAATGAGAGAAAGGCACAGCTTGGACAAACAGAGAGAGAAACTGGGTTTAACCCTTTAGCATTTACATTATATATACTATTGTATTTTCACAGTAAAGGCTTTACCTCACATAATATCTCACATAACATTTACATTACTCTATATATACTATTGTATTTTCACAGTAAAGGCTTTACCTCACATAATATCGAATCTATGAGATTTTTATATTATTTATTTTGAGAACAATACCTTAATGTCAGTATGAGTGGCCAGTTACGATCAGTTTGAACAGAAAGAGGTGAGAGAATTCTGGCCAGATTTGACCGGTTTAAATGCTAAAGGGTTAAGAGGAACCCAAAGTAATGTGCAGGACAGAAAAACTGCTCTGGTATGGACATGTCATGTGCATGGATGATGATTGCTGGGTGAACAAGTGCCAGGAAATCCCAGTGGAAGGAAGCCACAGTAGAGGAAGACCAAGGAAGACTTGGACAGAGGTGGTGAGAGCTGATCTCAAATCACTGGGACTCACAGAGCAGATGACGAAGGAACACGGTGTGGAGGGATGCTGTGCTGAAAAAGACCCATCCAACCCATGCAAGCGTAATGATGATTAGTGGGTAAATAAAAGCCAGGAAATCCCAGTGGAAGGAAGCTACAGTAGAGGAAGACCTGGGCAGAGGTGGTGAGAGCTGAAGGCTGGAGAGAAATGAAGCAACCATGTTTTGTTGGATGTACAATGTAAATGTGACAGAAAGGCAGAGCTTGGATGAACTGAAGGAGAAGCTGGGTTTAAGAGGAATCTGAGGTAGTATACAAGAGAGAAGACTGCGGTGGTATCGACATGTGTTGTGTATGGATGATGATTGCTGGGTGAAGAAGTGCCAGGAAATCCCAGTGGAAGGAAGCGATAGTAGAGGAAGACCTGGGCAGAGGTGGTGAGAGCTGATTTCAAATCACTGGGACTCACAGAGGAGATGACGAAGGAACACAGAATGTGCAGGGATTCTGTGCTGCAAAAAGACCAGTCCAACCCATGCAGGTGTGATGACGTTTGCTGGGTGAAGGAGTGCCATGAAATGCCAGTAGAAGGAAGCTTCAGTAGAGGTAGACCAAGGAAGACCTGGGCAGAGGTGGTGACAGCTGACCTCAAATTACTGGGACTCAGAGAGGAGATGAGGAAGGAGGGATGTTGTGCTGAAAAGGACCTGCGCAACCCATGCTAGTGTGGAAAAACGCACCTAAAAACTATGATGATGATGATTGTGGTGGTTTGGTGTAACCAGTCAACCAGCCAATCAGTTCATTAGAAAATATCTCGAATTCACTCAAGCAAACTTCCTGATATAATAATAAACCAGACAATTCAATGTTACTACCCCCCCCCCCCCCCCCACACACTACTCTGAAGGGGGTGAGGGTGAGGGCTGGGGGGAGTTTTTTTTAGTGGGTGGCAGTTAGGGATGGGGGCCATTTTTATTTGTTAACTTATTGTTAGTTTCTTTCTTTCTTTTTCCATTGTCTGGAGTTTTTCTTGGAACAACCAACCCACATCCTACTGGTAATAGATCTGATATATATATGTATGTGTATATATATGTATGTGTGTATATATGTATGTGTGTATATATATATGTGTATATATATGTTTGTGTGTATATATATGTGTGTGTATATAGATGTGTGTGTATGTATATGTATGTGTGTATATATATGTGTATATATATATGTGTATATATGTGTATATATATGTGTATATGTGTGTGTGTATATATATATGTGTATATATGTGTATATATATATATGTGTGTGTGTGTGTGTGTATATATGTGTGTGTATATATATATATATATATATATATGTGATGATGATGATGTGCATGTATATATATATATATATATATATATATATGTGTGTGTGTATATATGTGTGTATATATATATATATATATATATACAATATTAAATAAATGGAAAACTATATTTATAAAACCATATTTATTTCATTATATATATTTCGGGGATATCATATTAACAATATGCTATGCCTTCATCAGACAAAATACAATATAAACAGTTTTATAGATAAATATATTCGACATACCGTAATAAACATCAACTTCATTTGGAGAGGTTTTCCCTCTTTTCTCTCTCTCTTTCTTTCTCTCTGTATTTTCACTGCTAGCGTAAACCTCTCCAAATGAAGTTGAAGTTTATTACGGTATGTCGAATATATTTATCTATAAAACTGTTTATATTGTATTTTGTCTGATGAAGGCATAGCATATTGTTAATATGATATCCCCGAAATATATATAATGAAATAAATATGGTTTTATAAATATAGTTTCCATTTATTTAATATTGTAAATATACTCCAAATATTTGTCGAGTGCTTTTATACCAGTTATAAATATTTACTAGTTGTAACCCAACAATTTTAAATATAACTTTCCATATATATATATATATATATGTATATATATGTGTGTATATAGTATCGGGGCTGTGATCTCTCAACTTGGTTTAACCCTTTACCATTTACATTACTCTATACATTAGTATTTCTGTGGTAAGATACCTAAGGGTCTACCCTACCCCTGTGGTATCTTACCACAAAAGACCCAGGTTCTACCCCTGGGTTATCTTACCATGAAAATACAATCAAAACCCAGTGGCAGGAGATTCATGTCCATCTTCCTCACTAGCAAGGGTTATACATACTTATATACTCATACATACATACACACATACATACATACATACATACATACTCATATACTCATACATACATACACACATACATACATACATACATACATACTCATATACTCATACATACATACATACACACATACATACATACATAGATACATACTTACATACTCATATACTCATACATACATACATACATACATACATACATACTCATATACTCATACATACACACATACATACATACATACATACTCATATACTCATACATACATACACACATACATACATACATACATACTCATATACTCATACATACATACACACATACATACATACATACATACTCATATACTCATACATACATACACACATACATACATACATACATACATACTCATATACTCATACATACATACACACATACATACATACATACATACATACATACTCATATACTCATACATACATACACACATACATACATACATACATACATACTCATATACTCATACATACATACATACACACATACATACATACATACATACATACTTACATACTCATATACTCATACATACATACATACATACATACATACATACATACATACATACATACTCATATACTCATACATACACACATACATACATACATACATACATACATACATACTCATATACTCATACATACATACACACATACATACATACATACTCATATACACATACATACATACATACACACATACATACATACATACATACATACATACTCATATACTCATACATACATACACACATACATACATACATACATACATACTCATATACTCATACATACATACACACATACATACATACATACATACATACATACTCATATACTCATACATACATACACACATACATACATACATACATACATACTCATATACTCATACATACATACATACACACATACATACATACATACATACTCATATACTCATACATACATACATACATACATACATACATACATACTCATATACTCATACATACATACATACACACTTACATACATACTTACATACATACATACATACTCATATACTCATACATACATACATACATACATACTCATATACTCATACATACATACATACACACTTACATACATACTTACATACATACATACATACTCATATACTCATACATACATACATACACACTTACATACATACATACACACTTACATGCATACATACACACATACATACATACACACTTACATACAT
This sequence comes from Eledone cirrhosa, assembly GCA_964016885.1. Classification (NCBI taxonomy): domain Eukaryota; kingdom Metazoa; phylum Mollusca; class Cephalopoda; order Octopoda; family Eledonidae; genus Eledone; species Eledone cirrhosa. Next base: position 20,271,567 of record OZ024765.1, read on the forward strand.
ACATACACACTTACATACATACACACTTACATACACACATACATACATACATAGGCACTTACACACATACATGCACACTTACACACTTACATACATATATACACACTTACATACATACATACACACTTACATACATACATACATACATACACACTTACATACATACACACTTACATACATACATACACACTTACATACACACTTACATACATACATACACACATACATACATACATGCATAGGCACTTACACACATACATACACACTTACACACTTACATACATACATACACACTTACATACATACATACACACTTACATACATACATACATACATACACACTTACATACATACATACACACTTACATACATACATACACACTTACATACATACACACTTACATACATACACACTTACATACATACACACTTACATACATACACACTTACATACATACATACACACTTACATGCATACATACACACTTACATACATACATACACACTTACATACATACATACACACTTACACACATACATACACACTTACACACCTACATACACATACACACTTACACACCTACATACACACACACTTACACACATACATATACATACACACATACATATACATACACACTTACACACATACACACTTACACACCTACACACACCAACAGCTGTTCTCCAGTTCCTCTACAAATTCTGAAAGTATTAATCAAGTGTGTTGGTCACTACACTCTCCCCCTCTCTCACACTCTCTCTCTATCTCCTCTCTCCCCCTCCCTCA
>OZ024765.1:20277356-20279856 GCA_964016885.1 Eledone cirrhosa
TTTATCTAAATTATGGAGCCCTCTGCCGCTCATATTGAATTTTGTTTATCGTGAACTCGTGCGCCGATTTTTCGATACTCGATTATTCTACTATATATATATATATATATATATATATATATATATATATATATATATATATATATATAATATACAAGAACAAAAGATAGTCAAAAGAGTTCCATGCATTCCATCATGCGCATCCCCCAAACAAATACCATCATGCAATAACACCTGTGTTCCCATCATGGAACTCTTTTGACCATCTTTTGTTCTTGTATATTATGTATACTCCAGTCCTACAAACTGTAGAGTGTTTCTTATCCGATATCTGCATTGCTTTATTGTACTACAATAAAACTCACCTCCTAGATATATATATATATATATATATATATATATATATATATATATATATATATGAATAAAGTTAGTCCTTCATCAGTGATCTTCCAACCTTCATCGGTATTTCATCGCTTTAAAGACCATATACCTCCGGTTGGTGCGAGCAACGGCTAAAGAAAGTCGTTGGGACACGTAAATAGGGGGAACAAGCGAGACTGTAAACAATCAAAGATGGTAATGCAACGAAAAGTGAGGAAGAAGGAGTCAAGTCCCAGAATTCTATGAATATAAGTTCTGTGAAATCGTGGACGAGAGAGAATAAAGACCATATCTATATATACATAATTAAACAATTCGAGTCCCGTATGTATGTATGTATATGTATCGATGTATAAGTATGTATGTATATATATGTATGTATATATATATATATATATACCATCATCATCATCATCATCGTTTAACGTCCGTGTTCCACGCTTGCATGGGTTTGGACGGGAGTTTTCCCACTTGAGGCAAGAGTGATTGTCTTGCTCGCATAGGACTGTATATGGAGGCACATGGCTTAGTGGTTAGAGCATTGGGCTTGCAATCGAAAGGTTGTGAGTTCAATTCTCAGACCGGGTGATGTGTTGTTTCCTTGAGCAAGACACTTTATTTCACGTTGCTCCAGTATACTCAGCTGTAGAAATGAGTACCAGCCTGCCCGCCCAGCCCGTGGGATGGCGTTATCTTATGGCTAAAACAGCACGACGTGCTGTAACCAGCGGCGCCGATTGGACATCCGACAGACTGGTCGGTCAAGGTGATATCATCATCATCATCATCATCATTTCATTTTACGTCCGCTTTTTCCCTGCTTGCAAGGGTGGGACGGGAACTGATTCTGGGTTGATTTCTACAGCTGGATGCCCTTCCTAACACCAACCTCATTTACAGTGAGAGCTGGCTGCTTTTTTGCCGTGGCACCTCCACGGCCACTTTGCAGTGGAATGAGATGATAGGGACCCCAGTCCCTATCATCTCATTTCTACAGCTGAGTAAACTGGAGCAATGTGAAATAAAGTGTCTTGCTCAAGGACACAACACATCACCTGGTCTGAGATTAAACTCACAACCTTTCGATTGCAAGGCCAATGCTCTAACCACTAAGCCATGTGCCTCCATATATGTATATATATGTATATATATGTATGTATATGTATATATATATATATATATTTATATATATTTATATATATAGATATATATAAATATATATATATTAAATATATATACTCTGCTATGTATTGAGTACCCTACTTACTGTGGTTTCCTCTGTTTGAACCCGGGATAAACTTATATATATATATATATAGATATATATATATATATATATATATATATATATATATAGATATAGATATCTATATATATATATATATATATATATATATATATAGATATATATATATATATATATAGATATATATATAGATATATATATATATATATATAGATATATATATAGATATATATATAGATATATATATATATATATATATAGATATATATAGATATATATATATATATAGATATATATATAGATATATATATATATATATAGATATATATATATATATAGATATATATATAGATATATATATATATATATATATATATCTATATATATATCTATATATATATCTATATATATATATATATTTATATATATATATATATATATATTTATATATATATAGATATATCTATATATATATATATATTTATATATATATATATATATATATATTTATATATATATAGATATATCTATATATATATATATATTTATATATATATATATATATATATTTATATATATATAGATATATATATATATATATATATATCTATATATATATTTATATATATATATATATTTATATATATATATATATAGATATATATATATATATATCTATATATATATATATATAAATATATTTATATATATATATATATATATATATATATATATATATATATATATATATATATATATAATATATATATATATATATATATATATGGAAAGTTATATTTAAATTGTTGGGTTACAACGAGTAAATATTTATAACTGATATAAAAGCACTCAACAAGTATTTGGAGTATA
>OZ024765.1:20295377-20307877 GCA_964016885.1 Eledone cirrhosa
CCTTTAAAACCTCCATGGAACAAACTCCCTGCATCAGTTGTTAGCTGTCGAGACACTGCATCCTTTAAAACCTCCATGGAACAAACTCCCTGCATCAGTTGTTAGCTGTCAAGACACTGCATCCTTTAAAACCTCCATGCTTCCTGAGATTCACCAACACTACACCAGATATTCCCCCTCCATACACACACACACACACACATGTATATCATGACTCTTACACTGTTCACTTTCCTGGCATTTATACATTATTCTATGTACTATACATGCACCTTTGATGAGTTGTAGTGTACCTGAGCACTGTACACAATAATTTCATTATTATTACCCACACCTGTTCTAATTACCCACACATGACCTAATTACCCACACATGTCCTAATTACTCACACCTGTTCTAATTACCCACACATGACCTAATTACCCACACCTGTTCTAATTACCCACACATGACCTAATTACCCACACCTGTTCTAATTACCCACACCTGTTCTAATTACCCAGACCTGTCCTAATTACCCACACCTGACCTAATTACCTACACCTGTTCTAAATACCCATACCTGACCTAATTACCCACACCTGTCCTAATTACCCACACCTGTCCTAATTACCCACCTGACCTAATTACCCACATCTGTTCTAATTACCCACACATGACCTAATTACCCACACCTGTCCTAATTACCCACACCTGTTCTAATTACCCAGACCTGACCTAATTACCTATACCTGTTGAGTTTCTCACCTGATATGTTCCAACTCTGTTCTCTCCCCATAGAACCTGCCCACAGCTGATGGCCAAGATGCACGCCAGATCAAACCACAGAGGATTAGGTTAAGAGTACGACCCCGTAAGTAACAGATTTAAGGGGGTTTCTGTAGAATTAGGGCCTGGCTGGGGTTAGCTTGGGTGGCAGATATACACACCATATATACACCTATACACCCCCTGCCACCCAAACTAACCTCAGCCAGGTGTATAGGTGTATATATGGTGTGTATATAACAGGGAGATGACCACATGGTGTGTGTGTATACATATATAAATATATATATGTATATATATATATTTATATATGTTTGTATATGCATGTATATATATGTTTATATATGCATGTATATATATATTTATATATGCATGTATATATATATTTATATATGCATGTATATATATATTTATATATGCATGTATATATATATTTATATATGCATGTATATATATATTTATATATGCATGTATATATATATTTATATATGCATGTATATATATATTTATATATATTTATATATACATGTATATATATATTTATATATGCATGTATATATATATTTATATATGCATGTATATATATATTTATATATGCATGTATATATATATTTATATATGTATGTGTATATATATATATATAGAGAGAGAGAGATGGCTATATAGTGTGTATATATATCGAATATAAATATAGATTGTATATATATATATATATATACATAGAGATGTATATATGATATATATATATATATATATATAAACAATTAAGTTAAAAATGTACATCCGCATATGTATACTGAAATACTAGTATGCATATGAATACACACACGTATACATATGTAGATGTACCAAGTCTTTCACTGGTTACTTTACTGTGAGTATCCAGCTATTCTGTATGTAAACACACAGACAAACCGGTTTTTAGAGTCATACTGGTTTTTGAGGAAACACCTTTCCTCTATTCTCCAGAAAGCCAGACAATATTCCTATCTTCCGGCCTCTCTAGAGAATCGTAAAAGCACATATCGTTATATGCTTTTTCTATGAAAATTAGTAGTGGGCAGACTAATTTGCATAGAGCGTGAGTACGTACCGGTTCAACGGAGACGATAAAAACAAATAACGAAACGTTATTTCTGGAGAATAGAGGAAAGGTGTTTCCTCAAAAACCAGTATGACTCTAAAAACCGGTTTGTCTGTGTGTTTACATACAGAATAGCTGGATACTCACAGTAAAGTAACCAGTGAAAGACTTGGTACATCTACATATGTATACGTGTGTGTATTCATATGCATACTAGTATTTCAGTATACATATGCGGATGTACATTTTTAACTTAATTGTTTAAGCGTCAGTCATGCAAAAGTGAGTTACAAACGAAACGAAATTTAATTTCGTCTCGTTATTTGTTTTTATATATATATATATATATATATATAAGAGGGTGTTAAAGTTTGCTTGAAGCATTGTGAAATGTGTAAAATATGTAGTTGAGAAAGCCACAACAATGCAGATGGGAAATCTCGAGGTAAGAAGTGAGTGAGAAATAGGAGAAAAGTGAAAATGAAAATGAAATCAAAACAAAGGTAGAAGGATTACCGTAGTGGAGATTTAATCCCAATATTTCGGGCTCACGCCCATCAACGGGGGGAAAGTTCCTAAGTTTTAACGACACTACAACTTTCTCCGGCTTAGCCTGTTCCCCCCCCTTTTGGAACTTACCCCCGTTGATGGGCGTGAGCCTGAAATATTGGGATTAAATCTCCACTACGGTAACCCTTCTACCTTTGTTTTGTTTTCATTTTCATTTTCACTTTTCTCCTATTTCTCACTCACTTCTTACCTCGAGATTTCCCATCTGCATTGTTGTGGCTTTCTAAACTACATATTTTACATATATATATATATATATATATATATATATATATATATATAATATGAATATATGGTAAATATATACATAAGCATGTATATTTGGTGTATATATATATATATACATACAGATGTATATATGGTGTGTTTATATACATAGAGATGAATATATGGTGTGTATATATTTCGAGTATGAATAGGGTGTATATACATATATACATAGATATATATATATATATATATAGTGGAGGCATGTGGCCTAGTGGTAAGGGTGTTGGACTTACAATCATAATGTCATGGGCTAGATTCCTCGGTTGCATGTTGTATCTTTGAGCAAAACACTTCATTTCACATTGCTCCAGTATATTCAGCTGAAAATGAGTACCAGTAATATCTGGGGGTTTAACTCTGCGAGGGTTGGTGTCCTGTCCAGGGGAATCTTGTACTGTCAGTCACTTCACGCCATGAAACTGGAAAAAGCACTGATGAAATGAGCCTTCTGGCTTAAGACAGACTTTAGAGATGTATATATGGTGTGTGTGTGTATATATGTGTGTAGTGTATATATATATATATATATATATATATGTATGTGGTGTATATAAACGTGTGGGGGGTATATATATAATAATAATATAAATTGATATCTGTATATATATATATAAAATTAAGTATGTGTGTCTGTATTACCTATAGGGGCCTACATCTTACGACCGATTTTCATGAAACTTTACAGGCTCATAGATTAGTCATCGGGGAGTGTTTTCTATATATCAGCGTATCGTTTTCTTTTTATTCCGGGGTCATTCTCCAGATAAAAATCGATAGTGGAGGGGGGGGGGGGGGTGTTCACCTTTTTTTAGGTATCGAAAAATAAGATGTTTGGCTCTAGTTCCCACATTTTGCCACCGATTTCGTTCAAATTTTAAAGCAAATTAGAATTTATCATTGCACATCCTGTAATGGCTTTATATTTTGCATTTGTTGTTCAGGGATGGCGTGGCAGCCACTTAAATATTCAAAAATACCACTTTTAGACTCAAATTTCTGCCTTTTCGGCTCTAGCTTCCACATTTTTCAACCGATTTCGTTCAAATTCAACCCCCCCCCCCAGCATGCCCCTTCGTCAGTCATCCATGTTTCTCAGTGATAGAGATCATCACAACCCTCCCCTGCATGGCCTGTGTTTGGCCATAGATGAGTCATCGAGAAGCAGTCGCTAAGATCAACACCTTTTCATCAAAGCAGATATTATTTTACCTACCCAGGCAACGCTGGGTACTGCTGCTAGTAATAAATATAATGATCTCTTCTTTCTCTCTACCACCAATACGACTGTTGCTGCCACCACCACCACCATCAGACGAGACAGTGGAGATACCATTCCAGTTTTATTTTGCCAAAGACAACCCTGTTGATATCTACTTCCTAATGGACCTCTCCTACACTATGTCAAACTACATTAGCCAGCTGGCTAACGTATCTCTCACCCTTGGTAAGTATCCATACATATATTAGGGGGGTTTTCAGGGAGATTCAGTCTACATACAGATCATCATCATCATCATCATCATCGTTTAACGTCCCTGTTCCACGCTTGCATGGGTTTGGACGGGGGTTTTCCCACTTGAGGCAAGAGTGATTGTCTTGCTCGCATAGGACTGTCTGGCAGGTTTTCTACAGTTGGATGCCCTTCCTAACACCAACCACATTTACAGTGTGGGGCTGGGAGGTTTTTACCGTGTTGCCTACACGGCCACATTACAGCGTGGACTGTCTGGCGGGTTTTCTACAGCTGGATGCCCTTCCTAACACCAACCACATTTACAGTGTGGGACTGGGAGGTTTTTACCGTGTTGCCTACACGGCCACATTACAGCGTGGACTGTGTGGCAGGTTTTCTACGGCTGGATGCCTTTCCTAACACCAACCACATTTACAGTGTGGACTGTGTTTTTTGTCGTGACACCTACACGGCCACATTACAGTGTGGACTGTGTGTTTTTTGTCGTGACACCTACACGACCTCATTTGTTTTGGCCTGGATGTTGTGGTACCAACATAACTTTACATTGAAGGGGGCGGTGTGGATGGGGTGGGACGGGGGTGTATTTTGTTAGAGATGCCTACTGACTGTAGTAGGTTTTACTTTGTAGTAGGTGGATATATATATATATATAGTAAGTGAAAGCGTGTGGCTGAGTGGTTAGAGAATTGGATTCGCAATCGTGAGGTTGTGAGTTCGATTCCTGGACCAGGCGATGCGTTATGTCCTTGAGCAAGACACTTTATTTCACGTTGCTCCTTCTACCTGGAGTTGCGACCGATAGATAGTATTAGCAACTGGAAAGACCAACGGAAACATTGTTCCCTCGGTCCAATTTGACGAAAGTTGATAGTTCCTTATGTATATAATAATAATAGTTTCTACTTTTGGCACAAGGCCAGCAATTATCTGTATTACTGTGTATTACTGGTACTTTATTTTATAGAGCCTGTAAGGATGAAAGGTAAAGTGAAACTCAGTGGGATTTGAACTCAGACTGCAAAGGGACGTAACTCTATGCTGCAAAGCATCGTGTCCGATACTGCTAATCCCCTGTCCTCAATATATATATAGTTATAATATATATGAATACAAAGACCAAAATTCAATATATATATAAAATAAATTAAATAAAAATAGTGTAGGCATGACAATACAATGGGAGGAAACATAATAGTACCACTGATGATGTCACAGATGTGTGACGAAAAAACTTTGATAGACTATATGTATTTTTAACTGTTGGTCAATCAATGATAAACATTGATTGCCAGATAAATTAACTGTGGAGATATAAAAGATACAGAAGCGAAAACCAACCAAACAGTGAGTTGCTTTCCAGTATAGTTACGTCCCTTTACGATCTGAGTTCAAATCCCGCTGAGGTTGACTTTGCCTTTCATCCTTACGGGGTCGATAAAATAAAGTACCAGTAATGCACTGGGTAATTGCTGGCCTTGTGCCAAAAGTAGAAACAATTATTTCTGGTAATATTATTACAACAATATGACCCTCCCCAAGTATAACAATATATATATATATATCCAGGGAGTGTAACATGAAGTTATTGTAGGTTCACCCAGGTGAGCACTCAATTTCATTACTACAGAGGTCCGACAAGCTTTTGATTCCAGAGTCGGCCACATCGAACCATGAGCTGATCAATAGCAAAATGCGCATCACCAACCAATAAACATAATGAAGGACTAACCATTTGTCCTTGTATTATATATAATCGGACTGAGGACCACTTGCTAATACTATCTACCTGTTGTAACTCCAAGTAGGAGTGATTTACTAACAAAAGATTTCTCATGTTTCACAACTAAACAACCAACACTGAACAGCTCTGGGATAGCTCTTTGTTTAGTTGGGGGCAATGGAGGTTTACATTTGGTATTGATAAAACAGATATAGATTATGAAGATTACTCTAAATTAGGGTATTTATTAAAATATCTATCTGGTTTTTTATTTATGTCAGAAAAATTAAGAACGCTGAAAGGTTTATCCAGTGTGTGTTCTTTTGTGTCTTGTTAAAGAACTCCTACCAAAAGATTTGCCACATATCACAGTGGTAAGGTTCCTCTCCAGTGTGTGTTCTTATGTGTATTTTTAAATTACCATTACGGGCAAAAGATTTGCCACATATCTCACAGTGGTAAGGTTCCTCTCCAGTGTGTGTTCTTATGTATATTTTTAAATTACCATTACTGGCTAAAGATTTCTCACATATCACACAATGGTAAGGTTCCTCTCCAGTATGTGTTCTTATGTGTATTTTTAATTTATTAATATGGGCAAAAGATTTGCCACATATCTCACAGCGGTAAGGTTTTTCTCCAGTGTGTGTTGTTAGTGTTAAATAATTCCTACTTTAGCACAAAATTTCACAGTGGAAAGGTATCTCTCCAGTGTGTATAAATCTGTGGATAACAAGTTTTGAATTATTTATAAAAGATTTCCCACATATCTGACAATAAAATAGATCTTCTCCATTGTGTGTTTTTTTGTGAAATATTTCACAGTGGAAAGGTTTCTCTCCAGTGTGTGTACGTTTGTGGATAACAAGCATTGAATTAAAACAAAATATTTCCCACATATTTCACAGTGGTAAGGTTTCTATCCAGTGTGTGTTCTTATGTGCATTTTTAAATTATCATTACTGCCAAAAGATTTGCCACATATCTCACAGTGGTAAGGTTCCTCTCCAGTGTGTGTTCTTTTGTGTCTTGTTAAACAATTCTTTCTGGCAAAAGATTTTCTACATGTTTCACAGTGAAAAGGCTTCTCTCTAGTGTGTGTACGTCTGTGGATAACAAGTTTTGAATTATTTATAAAAGATCTCCCACATATCTCACAATTAAATCGATCTTTTCCAGTATGTGTTCTTTTGTGAGATGTTAAATAATTCTTACTGGCTAAAGATTTCCCACATATCTCACAGTGGAAAGGTTTCTCTCCAGTGTGTGTTCTTTCATAGTTTTTATGTGCATAACACTCCCTGAAACATAAGTAATACACATGTAAAGTTTGAAAAAAATTGGTTGGTACTTCTCGAGTCTTAGGGATTCAAACTCGCGCACACACACAGACAGACATCCTCAGTTTTATATATAGATAACGTGCCTGGTTACATTGAAAATATTTCCCTCTACTGAACGATACCGGTGTCATATCAAAATAATATCTTGCGATATTTTCGTACATTCAGAAACATCTTGAATTGTATCCGACTCATGGTAAATAACAAAATAATTTAAATTAGCTATCAAAATAACTACTAATATGTATCATGTAGGATGGCTATACAGGGGTCTGAACGTCCTAGAAATAACGGTCAAATGATCCCTCAAATTTCAGCCCCATCATATTATTAAATGAAGTACACATTAGATATTGGTTATTTTAGTCTAGACTAGTAGAATGGCCCGGCGTTGCTCGGGATTCTAAACATAGATTGGCATGTTTGTATCATGAGTTATTGCCAACATAGAAGCTATTGCTTCAGTTTTTGTTATATGTATTTTTATTTTGTTCCTATTGAAGAACAAAGCGATATTAAAGAGAAAGTCGTGTAAGGCATTGTAAGAAGGTAAAAGTATTGAGATATATTGTTTCTAAAAGTAAGAATATTATAATGCATCATTTGGAAATCTCTATAAATATGTTACATGCTGCAATCTTCTCCTTTACGACATTAACATTTGCTAAAAATCAGAGTTACATCTCAAAATGGATCAATGCCTTTTCCCAAAAATGTAAAATCTTGTAAAGCCGTCTGTGCTTTTGTGAAATAAATACGTTTCTTTAGATTTTGTTTTTGTGTATGCAAAAATATCTGTACACAAATATATAATTAAAAGATTACTCTCAATTAGGGTGTCTATTAAAACAATACATTTATTAAAATATCTCACTGGTTTTTTATTCATGTCAGAAAAATTGTTAAGAAAACTGAAAGGTTTATCCAGTGTGTGTTCTTTTGTGTCTTGTTAAATAAGAACTCCTACCAAAAGATTTGCCACATATCTGACAGTGGTAAGGTTCTTCTCCAGTGTGTGTTCTTATGTGTATTTTAAAATTATCATTACGGCCAAAAGATTTGCCACATATTTCACAGTGGTAATGTTTCTCTCCAGTGTGTGTTCTTATGTGTATTTTTAAATTACCATTACTGCCAAAAGATTTGCCACATATCTCACAGTGGTAATGTTTCTCTCTAGTGTGTGTTCTTATGTGTAGTTTTAAATTACCATTACTGCCAAAAGATTTGCCACATATTTCACAGTGGTAATGTTTCTCTCCAGTGTGTGTTCTTATGTGTATTTTTAAACAATTCTTACGGGCAAAAGATTTGCCACATATCTCACAGTGGTAATGTTTCTCTCCAGTGTGTGTTCTTATGTGTATTTTTAAATTACCATTACTGCCAAAAGATTTGCCACATATTTCACAGTGGTTATGTTTCTCTCCAGTGTGTGTTCTTGTGTGTATTTTTAAACAATTCTTACTGGCAAAAGATTTGCCACATATCTCACAGTGGTACGGTTCCTCTCCAGTGTGTGTTCTTATGTGTATTTTTAAATTACCATTACTGCCAAAAGATTTGCCACATATTTCACAGTGGTAATGTTTCTCTCCAGTGTGTGTTCTTATGTGTATTTTTAAACAATTCTTACGGCCAAAAGATTTGCCACATATCTCACAGTGGTAAGGTTCCTCTCCAGTGTGTGTTCTTGTGTGTATTTTTAAATTACCATTACTGCCAAAAGATTTGCCACATATCTGACAGTGGTAAGGTTCCTCTCCAGTGTGTGTTCTTATGTGTATTTTTAAATTATCATTACTGCCAAAAGATTTGCCACATATTTCACAGTGATAATGTTTCTCTCCAGTATGTGTTCTTATGTGTCTTTTTAAACAATTCTTACGGCCAAAAGATTTGCCACATATCTCACAGTGGTAGGGTTCCTCTCCAGTGTGTGTTCTTATGTGTATTTTTAAATTATCATTACTGCCAAAAGATTTGCCACATATCTCACAGTGGTACGGTTCCTCTCCAGTGTGTGTTCTTATGTGTATTTTTAAATAATTCTTACTGGCAAAAGATTTGCCACACATCTCACAGTGGTAATGTTTCTCTCCAGTGTGTGTTCTTATGTGTATTTTTAAATTACCATTATGGGCAAAAGATTTCCCACATATCTCACAGTGGTAAGGTTTCTCTCCAGTGTGTGTTCTTATGTGTATTTTTATATCACCATTATTGGCAAAAGATTTCCCACATATCTCACAATGGTAAGGTTTCTCTCCAGTGTGTGTTCTTATGTGTATTTTTAAATCACCATTACTGGCAAAATATTTCCCACATATCTCACAGTGGTAAGGTTTCTCTCCAGTGTGTGATCTTATATGTATTTTTAAATCACAATTATTGGCAAAATATTTCCCACATATCCCACAATGGTAAGGTTTCTCTCCAGTGTGTGTTCTTTCGTGTTGTGTTAAATATTTCTTACTGGCAAAATATTTCCCACATATTTCACAGTGGTAAGGTTTCTCTCCAGTGTGTGTTCTCATGTGTATTTTTAAATCACCATTATTGGTAAAATATTTCCCACATATTCCACAGTGGTAAGGTTTCTCTCCAGTGTGTGTTCTTTTGTGCTGTGTTAAATATTTCTTACTGGCAAAAGATTTCCCACATATTACACAGTGGTAAGGTTTCTCACTCTTGTGTGTTTTTTTGTGTGTGATGACTTCATCTTCTGAAGAGAAAGTTTTCTTACAAATCTCACAACAATATTCAGGAATATTTCCATGTAACGATGTTTGTTCAGTAAACGTTTTATTAGATAAAGGTTTCTCACCACTGTATGTCTGTGTAACTGTATCTATATTGTTAAACGCAGTTGTGTTAGAAATGTCCAAGTGTTTAACATCCTCCATAGTAATTTCCGAGAATTATCTCTAATTATAATATATTATAATACAGTTTCTTGTCCTAGATATCCTGGGACGCTGTTTACACGATATAATTATAATATATTATAATACAGTTTCTTGTATAAAGATATCATGGAACTCTGCTAACACGATATAATTATATTAGATGTAATTATAATATATTATAATACAGTTTCTTGTATAAAGATATCATGGAACTCTGCTAACACGATATAATTATATTAGATGTAATTATAATATATTATAATACAGTTTCTTTTCTTAGATATCCTGGGACTCTGTTTACACGATATAATTAGATTAGATGTAATTACAATATATTATAGTTTAGCGTCTTGTCTTAGATATCCCGGGACTCTGTTAACATAACTGGATTAAACCTAATTATAAAAGAAAACATGTGCCTGGTTACGTGGAAAATATTTTCCTCGCTCAACGATACCGGTGTCATATCAAAATAATATCCTGCGATATTTTAATACATTCAGAAACATCTCGAATTGTATCCAACCCATTGTAAATAACAAAATAATTTACGTTAGCTATTAAAATAACTACTAATATGTATCATGTAGGATGGCTATAGAGGGGTCTAAACGTGCTAGAAATAACAGTCAAATGACTCCTCAAATTTCACCCCCATCATCTTATTAAATGAAGTACACATTGGATATTGGTTATTTTAGTCTAGATATACAAAATAGACCTGATCGTCATGGTTGGAATGTCTTTTTAACAGATTCTGGAACATTGGCAATAACCAATTAGGTAATGAGATCGATAATTAATCAATTTCTTTCTTTGATTTTCTCTGTGATTAAAGTATTAGCCTTACTTTACGTTAGGGAGTCAACGACACCATCATAACTAGAAGTAACTCTTATAACTTTCAGATTCTCAAATATTCTAATATTTCACTTTTTTAAATCAACGAAGTGTGACAGAAATTTTAAACATTTTAAATTACCAAGATTTGTTTACGTTGAATGTATTTAAAATACTTCCTGTGTGATATCATTACATGATGATGATGATGAGAGATCCCACACTCACTGCTGAGGGTCAGGGACTATGGACAATTGCATCAATGTTCACCTACATGTTGCTGAATGTCCATGTTTCTCCTCAGGTTAAAAAAAGTAACGTTGGTGAGTCCCTAATCCTCGCCTGACGATTACCCGGAAGCTAGCTACCAAGTCACAGTTGTCCCCCTTTATCACCAAGCTAAAGTTGTTGGTTACTTGAAAGGTTGTCACCTATGTGACAAAGGAGCCCCATCTACCCAGGTTTTGATATCAGAGTGACCCTTATTCTAGACAGACTGACAACCAAGACTAAACAGTACTGGGATAGCTCTTTGTTTAGTTGGGGGGCAATGGAGGTTTACATATGGTGTTGATAAAACAGATGTAGATTATGAAGTTTACTCTAAAGTAGGGTGTCTATTAAAACAAGACATTTATTAAAATATGTCGCTGGTTTTATTCGTGTCAGAAAAATTAAGAACACTGAAAAGTTTATTTAGAGAGAGAAAGGTTAATTTATTAAATAATGTTTTGTTATAAAGTGTTTTTAGTTGTGAACAGATTTTGATTCAAAAAATATAATTTCAAGATTCCCAATAAAACAATTTTAATCTATATATATAAAACTGAGGATGTCTGTCTGTGTGTGTGTGTGTGTGTGTCTGTGAGTTTGAATCCCTAAAAATCGAGAAGTACCCAACCGATTCTTTTCGAACTTTACATGTGTATTACTTATGTTTCAGGGAGTGTTATGCACATAAAAAAATTCAACTTTTTGATACCCTTTTTTCAGCATTTTAGGGTTTTTTTTTAGCCGTTACGTCAGACCGATTTCCTTGAAATTGTAACTATGTATTAGTCAGTCTCTTCTTCATACCGTAAGCAAAGAAAATCCAACTTTTTTATGGCCCGCATTAGGTGAAAAACTTTTCAGCTTTTTAGGCCTTCTTTGAGGCGTTACGTCTAGCTGATTTTCCTGAAATTTCAAGGCATATTATGCACATAAAAAAAATTCACTTTCTTGATCCACATTTTTCCTGCTTCATCGAGGAAAATCTTAAAGCTTATCCAGCCCGAAACAAATCAGGTTATGAAAGTGGCAGAAAGGATATTAGCACAACTAATTAGAGAAAGGGTCAAACTAGATGAGATGCAGTTTGGTTTTGTGCCTGAGAAGAGTACAACAGATGCCCTCTTCTTGGTGAGACAATTGCAAGAGAGGTTCTTAGAGAAAAATAAGCCACTATACTTAGCCTTTGTTGACCTAGAGAAGGCCTTTGATAGGGTACCCCGATCTGTCATCTGGTGGTCCCTAAGGA
>OZ024765.1:20312877-20317877 GCA_964016885.1 Eledone cirrhosa
TCCCTATCATCTCATTTCTACAGCTGAGTAAACTGGATCAATGTGAAATAAAGTGTCTTGCTCAAGGAAACAACACATCACCCGGTCTGAGAATTGAACTCAAATTGAACTCAACAACCTTTCGATTGCATATATATATATATATAGAATAGGACCCGTCCCACCCTTGCAAGCAGGGAAAAGCGGACGTAAAATGATGATGATTATACATACATACATACATACATACATACATACATACATACATAGGAGGACATCTACGGACCATTGATGAGGAGTTTACAAATCCAGTATCCAAGATACACCTTTAGCTTCATACCCATCATTATTGGTGCTACGGGTTATATACCAACCCGCTTGGACCAAAGTATGACTGAACTTGGATTTGCGAACAAAAAGCGCAGCTCCCTAATTCACAGTCTACAAATGGCTGCGATAGCTGGCACCTTCAAAATTTGCAAAACATTCTTGCGATTCAAGGGATGACAATTTCTTTTCTTTTACAACCTTGCCACCAGGAAGGTGGCCGGTCAAAAAAAAATACTCGAAATTAAGAGAAAACAAACATACATACATAGATACACACACACACACACACACACACACACACACACACACACACACACACACACACAATTCTTAACTATCCTAATGTATTTGTCATTGTTTCCACAGTACGAGATATTCAGAAGTTAACAGGAAAACTTAATGTTGGAATAGGGTCCTTCATAGACAAGGTTCTCCTGCCATTTACAGACACCAACCCCTATAGGTAAGTCAAAGCTCTCTCTCTCTCTCACCCCCGCTACCCCCTCCCTTACCTTCAGCCTCCACTAAACCTTACTCATCATCATCATCATTTCATTTTACGTCCACTTTTCCCTGCTTGCAAGGGTGGGACGGGAACTGATTCTGGCTTGATTTCTACAGCTGGATGCCCTTCCTAACACCAACCTCATTTACAGTGAGTGCTGGGTGCTTTTTTGCCATGGCAGCTCCACGACCACTTTGCAGTGGAATGATAGGGACCCCAGTCCCTATCATCTCATTTCTACAGCTGAGTAAACTGGAGCAATGTGAAATAAAGAGTCTTGCTCAAGGAAACAACACATCACACGGTCTGAGAATTGAACTCACAACCTTTTGATTGCAAGACCAATGCTCTAACCACTAAGCCATATGCCTCTATACGTTCACTTTTCCCTGCTTGCAAGGGTGAGACGGGTCCTATTCAGCACAGCATCTCTCCACTTGTCACGGTCCTTCGTCATCTCCACCGTGAGCTTCAGCTATCTGAGGTTTGCTCTCACCACCTCCGCCCATGTTTTTCGTCGCCTACCTCTACTGCGTCTTCCTTCTACTGGGATTCCTTGGCACTTCTTTACCCAGTGGTCATCTTCCATGCGCATCACATGTCCATACCATCGCAGTCTCCTCTCCTGCACACCACAACTTATCCCTCCTATACCCAGTTTCTCTCTTAAATGTCTCTCATATGTTATATATATGCTATATATATATATATATATATATATATATATATATATATATATAAATATTTGTTATGTATATGCTATATATATATATAGCATATAATATAAATATTTGTTATATATATTCTTTATATATAAATATTTATGTTACATATATGTTATATATATATGTATATATATGTATATATATGTATATATATATATATATATATATATATATATGTATGTATATATGTATGTATATATGTATGTATATATGTATGTATATATGTATATATATATATATATATATATGTATGTATATATGTATGTATATATGTATATATATATATATATATATATGTATGTATATATGTATGTATATATGTATATATATATATATATGTATGTATATATGTATGTATATATGTATATATATATATATATGTATGTATATATGTATGTATATATGTATGTATATATGTATATATATATATATATATGTATATATGTATATATATATATGTATATATGTATATATATATATATATATATGTATGTATATATGTATATATATATATATATATATGTATGTATATATGTATATATATGTATGTATATATGTATATATATATATATATATATGTATGTATATATGTATATATGTATATATATATATATATATATATGTATATATGTATATATGTATATATGTATATATGTATATATGTATATATATATATATATATATGTATATATATATGTATATATACAGGGTGCGGACGATATTTCTTCGCAAGATTATTGTCTAGGAAAAAATAACACGGTAGTTTTATTTTTTAAGACTTTATCTTCATGACTTGTTATTTCGATCTCACTCGATAAACCCGCCATTGACTTTGATGATGGCCTCAAGGCGGCCTCGGAACCAGCTACAGGCATTCGTCACTGTCCCCCGACTTAGGCCCCTAAAGGCACTTGTGATCCTGGCCTTCAGATCGTCTTTCGTATTGCAGCTAGATCTGTTGGTGTCTCGTTCCACTGCGCCCCACACAAAGAAGTCGAGCGGGTTGCAGTCAGGTGAGCTGGGAGGCCAGATGTCAGTTGAAGTGTGGTCGACGAAGTTTTCTGACAGCCAGGCTTGGGTCTTTCGGCTGGTATGGCAGGGCGCTGAGTCTTGCTGCCACATATACGGCCTACCTGCAGCTACCTGGTCGATCCAGGGCTTTACTACCTCACTCAGAACGCGGATGTAGCCATCGGTGTTCAGCTTGAGGCCCTCAGGGAAGAAGTGAGGTGGCATGACGTCACCTTGACTGCTGACGACACCTAAGACCAATGTTGTCGCTGGAAACTTTGTCTGCATAACTCTGGGCACGTTTTTGGATGAGACAGCGAGCCATCTGTTGTTCTGGGAGTTGATCTTCTGGTCTTGGCAGAAGTTTTTCTCGTCTGAGAAAAACCACAGCATGTCAGGCTCCAGTGGGTGTTTCAACTTGTTGATCAGCTTCTTTGCTTGCTTCAATCGCTTTTCTTGCATCGCCTTTGACAGAAATTGTCCTTTCCTCATCTTGTATGAAATGTAGCGAATGTCTTCATGTACCACCAGCCTAATGAGCTTTTAATCCACGCCTTTCTCCCTTGCAATGTCATGCATCGACTTGCTAGGTTCATTGTTGATGATATCCTGAACTTCAGTGACAAACTCAGGCGTTCTGAAGGCGTCAGATCGTCGATCATGTGTTTTCCTCTCTGATGTTGCTTCGTAGTCGAATCCTGAATCTTCCAATTCCTTTCTGACCTTTTCCACCATTCTCCTGCTGACTCTGAGAAAGTCTGAAATTTCCTTATTTTTCCTCCCGGCGCAGATTCCAAGAAGAACTCCGTGTCTCTGCCACAAATTTGGAGGTTCAAAATTATTCATAATCAATTATTCTGAAAATAAATAATGGAAATATAGTCACTGTTTTTATGAAGACAAGAGTGACAACGGAAGTAAAAAGAATTTGCATAAAATTAGCAGTTGAAAATTGCGAACAAATATCGTCCACATCCTGTATATGTATATATGTATATATATATATTTATATATGTATATATATATATATATATATGTATATATATATATATATATGTGTGTATATATATATATATGTGTATATATATATATATATGTGTATATATATATATGTGTGTATATATATATATATATATGTTATATATATGTTACATATATATATTACTGATCCACCTACTTCAGTTCTTTTGGGGGGGGGAGGGTTCAAATCGGACTACCACCCTCACCACCACTACCACCACCACTGCTACCACCACTACTACCATCACCACCACTACCACCACCACCACCACTACCACCACCACCACCACCACTACCACAATCACTACTACCACCACCACCACCACCACCACTACCACTACCACTACCACAACCACCACCACTACTACCACAACTACCACCACCACCACAACCACTACCACCACCACCACCACAACCACTACCACCACTACCAGTGCTACCACCACTACCACCACCAGCACCAGCACCACAACCACTACCACCACCACCACTACTACCACCACCACTACTACCCCTACTATAAACCTAATAAAACACGTTATCTGTTTCTATTCCCCAGTCTTGCAAACCCTTGTGTTTCTCAAGGCATACATTGTCAGAAGCCCTACAACTTCAAACAATTTGTCAGATTGACCGACCAATTTCAAGACTTTAGTGTAAGTACCTTCTTCTTGCCCCTCCATTTATTCGTGGCAGGCCCACTGCTCTAACCACTAAGCCATGTGAAGGAGCATAGCTTATTGGTTAGAGCTTTAGAAATAAGTATTTATTTAGATGTTTAATGGATGGTTAATTAGGAAGTTAATTAGATGATATATATGTGTGTGTTGAGAATGTATGTTGTGGAAAATAGCAACATACGACATTATAATGTTTTTATATATATATTGTTTTATATGTGTTGTTTCCTTGAGCAAGACACTTTATTTCACATTGCTCCAGTTTACTCAGCTGTAGAAATGAGATGATAGGGACTGGTGTCCCTATCATTCCACTGCAAAGTGGTCGTGGAGGTGCCACGGCAAAAAAGCACCCAGCACTCACTGTAAATGAGGTTGGTGTTAGGAAGGGCATCCATCTGTAGAAATCAAGCCAGAATCAGTTCCCGTCCCACCCTTGCAAGCAGGGAAAAGTGGACGTAAAATGATGATGATGATGATGATAGTGTATATAACGAAGGAAGTGTGGTAAGGAACCAAGTGGACCATAACGCACCAGAGTACTCAATACTTAGGGTAGTAGAGTGGGTAATAGGAAAATGTTAGACCCCGACAGCAGAGCTCAGTGTATATATAATATACACTGAGCTCTGTGTATATTATATAGTGTATATATAATAGTGTATATATAATATTGTATATAATCCATCTGTAGAAATCAAGCCAGAATCAGTTCCCGTCCCACCCTTGCAAGCAGGGAAAAGCGGACGT
>OZ024765.1:20325377-20332877 GCA_964016885.1 Eledone cirrhosa
AAGCTATTCTATTTTCTAATTTCAAACCTGCTCACTGTTTCAAAACATACTTACTTGATATATACATATATATATGGTGGCTGCCAACTCGTTTTCGAGTACGGCCACTACTTTATATCCATGTAGGAGAACCCCTACCGATGCGCTGAACGAGTGTGACTTTTTAGTCCAGCCAGCGACTTGAAAACTCTGGTACAAACACTACACTTGTGACAATTATTGACACATAGTGCAGGGCCCATGGTACCATGTGACGACAAGTGCAGAGAGATCTCCAGATATAAAGCAATGCCTGTGCCGTGAAGCTTTTATAGTGAGCAAAGGCACTGCACAAAGCCAGTCCCACTCTCTTAACCAAGATGATATATATATATATATGAATGTATATACAGTGTATTTTGCAATACACTGTATGCTTAATTAAAAGCATTTTGAAGACCATACGCTATTGTTTTAAAACAGTGACAATGTCATTTATTTAAATTTTCAGCAAACAGGGGAGATAAACTGACAGAGCTCTGTTTTGACCTTTTTGGTACTTATCAAAGTTCACCACCCCTCCTGTTTGCTGAAAATTATGTGTGTTGGATTCTTATAGAATTCCAGTAATAATCAGGACCTGATTATACAGAGCGGTCGCTGGTCCAGCAGAAATTGAAAATTAAAATTGGTGCTCTGAAATAGCGATATATATATACGAAAGTATATACAGTGTATTTAAAACAATAGCGTAAGGTCTTCAAAATGCTTTTAATTAAGCATACAGTGTATGGCAAAATACACTATATATACATTCATATATATATCACTATTTGAGAGCACCAATTCTAATATATATATATATATATATATATATATATATATATATATATATATATATATATATATATATATAGGAACGAGTAGGACCCCGACGGCTGAGCTCAAGCCGTTTCGACGGCTAATTCTGGACATTCGGGTCCAGAATTAGCCGTCGAAACGGCTTGAGCTTAGCCGTCGGGATCCTACTCGTTCCTATTACCCACTCTACTACCCTAAATATTGAGTACTTTGGTGCGTTATGGTCCACCTGGTTCCTTATCACTTTTCCTTCGTTATATATATATATATATAAAAAGGAACAATCGGCTTTCGTCAAATCGGACCGAGGGAACAATGTTTCCGTTGGTCTTTCCAATTGCTAATACTATCTATCCGTCGCAACTCCAGGTAGAAGGAGCAATGTGAAATAAAGTGTCTTGCTCAAGGACATAACGCATCGCCTGTTCCAGGAATCGAACTCACAACCTTACGATTGCGAATCCAATTCTCTAACCACTCAGCCATATATATATATATATATATATATATATATATGAAAGACGTAAAATAAGAAAATTATAGTAATTAACTTAATATACAGAGACATATATATATACACACACATATATATATATAAATATATATATTCAGGTTTGAGGTTCACCACTGTATAGAGCTGGTCTATTCCGTATGGTCAATCGTAATGCAATAATATAGAGAGTACTCAACGTAAGGCAGTTCAACCGTCTTTGTTTTTGTAGTTGGTGGTGCTATTACGGAGTTAAATATTATAATGAAATGACAGGAGGCTGAATTTGTGTAAATCCTTGAAAGGTTTATTATACTATGATCATTTCAATGACCGGGTTCCGTATGAATCCGGTGACATCATCAGGTATTCGAAATATAATACGTGAATGTAATAGATAAAATCCATGGGGCTGAAAATCGAGGACCCGAGGGCGACCGCTATTCTGTTCCTTCAACCTCAGCCGGTCGCCCTGGAGTATATATTTATATATATATATATATATATATATATATATATATATATATATATATATATATATATGTATATACAGTCTACTCAACTGTAGAAATGAGTTGCAATCCTGCCAAATCAATGGGTGGCAGTAGTTCCAGCTACACCAAAGACTGGTGTAGTGGTTCTGAGAACAATGTGGCTTTGGAGATGATCAATGGAAATTGACAATGGAGAGGTACTCCCGCTCGAGTTAAAAGATAACTATTGACCTTCAGGAGAAGCAGCGACCCCTGATTGTATTCAGAGACCCCTGATTGTATTCAGCAACTGAAACAAATATGAAGTACACCAAATCCAATGCTCCTAGGGGCGGCCCTGGTTCTTCTTATTTGTGAGTGTAAACTCGGCCAGATTAGATTAGATATATATATATATACATATTATATACATATTATATACATATATATACATATATATACATATAAAGGGTTAAAGTTTTTTTTTTTTTTTTTTTTTTTTTAATTTGTTCTGTTGCAGCTAGGTGGCGTTGTCTTACCTAATGACGGGCTGTGTCATTTAAAGAACAACAAATATACCAAGGCTGAGTCTCAGGTAAGTTTTGGTTTATTTCATATTCATTATTATCATCATCATCATCATGCCAACAACAACCCCCGAGCACCTTTTTTGAATGCCATGTGTCTAACACCCGTGGACATGCCTCAGTCAGTAAACTACACACACACATATATATATATATATATATATATATATATAAATATATATATATATACACACACACACACACCCTGGGTATGGATACATTAAAGATCTGATGTCTGGCAACTGACTTGGTAGACACCCACAAAATTATTAGCCATCTTTCCAACAACAACCCTGAGCGCCTTTTTGAATTCCATGTGTCTAACACCCGTGGGCATGCCTACAAAGTCAGAAAACAGTACAGCTCCCATGACTTTCTGAAACATTTTTTCACACTCAGAGTTGCTGAAGCATGGAACAAACTCCCTGCATCAGTTGTTAGCTGTCGAGACACTGCATCCTTTAAAACCTCCATGGAACAAACTACCTGCATCAGTTGTTAGCTGTCGAGACACTGCATCCTTTAAAACCTCCATGGAACAAACTACCTGCATCAGTTGTTAGCTGTCGAGACACTGTATCCTTTAAAACCTCGATGGAACAAACTACCTGCATCAGTTGTTAGCTGTCGAGACACTGCATCCTTTAAAACCTCCATGGAACAAACTACCTGCATCAGTTGTTAGCTGTTGAGACACTGCATCCTTTCAAACCTCCATGGAACAAACTATCTGCATCAGTTGTTAGCTGTCGAGACACTGCATCCTTTAAAACCTCCATGGAACAAACTACCTGCATCAGTTGTTAGCTGTTGAGACACTGCATCCTTTAAAACCTCCATGGAACAAACTCCCTGCATCAGTTGTTAGCTGTCGAGACACTGTATCCTTTAAAACCTCCATGGAACAAACTACCTGCATCAGTTGTTAGCTGTTGAGACACTGCATCCTTTAAAACCTCCATGGAACAAACTATCTGCATCAGTTGTTAGCTGTCGAGACACTGCATCCTTTAAAACCTCCATGGAACAAACTCCCTGCATCAGTTGTTAGCTGTCGAGACACTGCATCCTTTAAAACCTCCATGGAACAAACTACCTGCATCAGTTGTTAGCTGTCGAGACACTGCATCCTTTAAAACCTCCATGGAACAAACTACCTGCATCAGTTGTTAGCTGTCGAGACACTGCATCCTTTAAAACCTCCATGGAACAAACTCCCTGCATCAGTTGTTAGCTGTCGAGACACTGCATCCTTTAAAACCTCCATGGAATAAACTACCTGCATCAGTTGTTAGCTGTCGAGACACTGCATCCTTTAAAACCTCCATGGAACAAACTACCTGCATCAGTTGTTAGCTGTCGAGACACTGCATCCTTTAAAACCTCCATGGAACAAACTCCCTGCATCAGTTGTTAGCTGTCGAGACACTGCATCCTTTAAAACCTCCATGGAATAAACTACCTGCATCAGTTGTTAGCTGTTGAGACACTGCATCCTTTAAAACCTCCATGGAACAAACTATCTGCATCAGTTGTTAGCTGTCGAGACACTGCATCCTTTAAAACCTCCATGGAACAAACTCCCTGCATCAGTTGTTAGCTGTCGAGACACTGCATCCTTTAAAACCTCCATGGAATAAACTACCTGCATCAGTTGTTAGCTGTCGAGACACTGCATCCTTTAAAACCTCCATGGAACAAACTACCTGCATCAGTTGTTAGCTGTCGAGACACTGCATCCTTTAAAACCTCCATGGAACAAACTCCCTGCATCATTTGTTAGCTGTCGAGACACTGCATCCTTTAAAACCTCCATGGAACAAACTACCTGCATCAGTTGTTAGCTGTCGAGACACTGCATCCTTTAAAACCTCCATGGAACAAACTCCCTGCATCAGTTGTTAGCTGTCGAGACACTGCATCCTTTAAAACCTCCATGGAACAAACTACCTGCATCAGTTGTTAGCTGTCGAGACACTGCATCCTTTAAACCTCCATGGAACAAACTCCCTGCATCAGTTGTTAGCTGTCGAGACACTGCATCCTTTAAAACCGCCATGGAACAAACTCCCTGCATCAGTTGTTAGCTGTCGAGACACTGCATCCTTTAAAACCTCCATGGAACAAACTACCTGCATCAGTTGTTAGCTGTCGAGACACTGCATCCTTTAAACCTCCATGGAACAAACTCCCTGCATCAGTTGTTAGCTGTCGAGACACTGCATCCTTTAAAACCGCCATGGAACAAACTCCCTGCATCAGTTGTTAGCTGTCGAGACATTGCATCCTTTAAAACCTCCATGCTTTCTGAAATTCACCAACACTAGGGAGATTTGGCTGCTATTTCTAGATATTCCGACAACCACGCAGACGCTGCATGTAACCGGTGATAGAGGGAGATAACTCTGTTTGTCCTTTTATATTATTAACCTAGAGTTATAGTTCTTATTTTTTAAATAATTACTTCGCTCTTCTGAAGGCAATGTATTATATATATATATACACACACACATGCACATTATATATATATATGCATGGGTGTGTGTGTGTGTGTATAGTAAGTCCCCAACTTACGAACTCGTATAAAACCCTTTCTTTCTCCCACAAAAAGTCTCTGTTTAGACCAAATATTTTGTAGAACCTTATAAAACCCTTCTTTGTCCCACAAAAGGGACCAGTTTAGACCAAATGACAGGGAAAACTTCATAAACCCTTTCCTTTTGTCACAAAAGGGTTCAGTTTAGTGACCAAATATTTTATGGAACCTTATAAAACCCCTTCCTTTCTCCCACAAAAGGGACCAGTTTAGACCAAATATTTTGAAGAACCTTATAAAACCCTTTGTTCAGTCACAAAAGGGATCAGTTTAGACCAAATGACAGGAACGACCTTATAAATACCGTCGTTCAGTCACAAAAGGGATCAGTTTAGACCAAATGACAGGAACGACCTTATAAAAACCTTCGTTCAGTCACAAAAGGGCTCAGTTTAGATCTAATATTTTGAAGAACCTTCTGAAAGATCCTTCCTTCACTTATTTGTTCCTTTCTTTCCAGGACTACCCATCTGTTGGACATCTGGCCGAAGTGATAGAACAGAACAAAATGACGGTCATCTTTGCTGTGGCCGGCAAAAACCAGTTGAATCTCTACAAGAAACTACAGAACAGTTTATCTGGAGCTTACGTTAGTAAACTGGACAGCGATGATTACACCATTGCTGACATTGTCAAGGACAACTATGCTGTGAGTGGACACCTTGACTAATACTCTCTCTCTCTCTGTCAGTGGACACCTTGACTAGTACTCTCTCTCTCTCTCTCTCTGTCAGTGGACACCTTGACTAGTACTCTCTCTTTCTCTCTCTGTCTCTCTCTTTCTCTGTCTTTCTCTCAGTCTCTCTCTCTCTCTGTCAGTAGACACCATGACTAGTACTCTCTCTCTCTCTCTCTGCCTCTCTCTCTGTCTCTCTCTCTCTCTGTCATTAGACACCTTGACTAATACTCTCTCTCTCTCTCTCTGTCAGTGGACACCTTGACTAATACTCTCTCTCTCTCTCTCTGTCAGTGGACACCTTGACTAATACTCTCTCTCTCTGTCTGTCTCTCTCTCTCTCTCTCTCTCTCTGTCAGTGGACACCTTGACTAGTACTCTCTCTCTCTCTCTCTCTCTCTCTGTCTTTCTCTCTCTCTCTGTCAGTGGACACCTTGACTAATACTCTCTCTCTCTCTCTCTCTCTCTCTCTCTCTCTCTCTCTCTCTCTCTCTCTCTCTGTCTCTCTCTCTCTCTCTCTGTCAGTGGACACCTTGACTAATACTCTCTCTCTCTCTCTCTCTCTGTCAGTGGACACCTTGACTAGTACTCTCTCTCTCTCTCTCTCTCTCTCTCTCTGTCAGTGGACACCTTGACTAGTACTCTCTCTCTCTCTCTCTCTCTCTCTCTCTCTCTCTCTCTCTCTGTTAGAGGACACCTTGACTAGTACTCCCCCTCTCTCTCACACTCTCTCTCTCTTTCACACACTCTTTATCAGATATTGTGTATATACACACACACACACACACACACACACACACATATATAAAAATAGGGAAAAAAAGACGATTATTAGGAAGAAAAAAAAAAATTTTATTTTTTCCTATTATTTTTTTCTCTTTTTTTCTGGGTTAGAAAATGTTTAAAACAAAATATTTAACTTTGTGTGAAGTGTTAAGGTATTAGTTAATTAATTTATTAATTAACCCTGGCATTTATTTATTTATTTATTTATTTATTTATTTATTTATATATTTAATAATTGTCTATTACCAGTTTCAGCATTTTATGCATTATCAAAGGGGGGAGTTTGTATTGGTGTAAAGTGTTGGAGAGAATATAAGGTGATGTTGAACATGTTAAGGAAATGGGGAAGAAGGACTAATGTTATTTACAAATAAGATATATATATATATATCTTTTTACTCAGCTGTAGAAATGAGATGATAGGGACAGGGGTCACTGTAAAGTGGTCGTGGAGGCGCCACGGCAAAAAAGCACCCAGCACTCGCTGTAAAGTGGTCGTGGAGGTGCCACGGCAAAAAAGCACCCAGCACTCACTGTAAAGTGGTCGTGGAGGCGCCACGGCAAAAAAGCACCCAGCACTCACTGTAAAGTGGACGTGTAGGTGCCACGGCAAAAAAGCACCCAGCACTCAGTGTAAAGTGGACGTGTAGGTGCCACGGCAAAAAAGCACCCAGCACTCAGTGTAAAGTGGACGTGTAGGTGCCACGGCAAAAAAGCACCCACCACTCACTGTAAAGTGGATGTGTAGGTGCCACGGCAAAAAAGCACCCAGCACTCACTGCAAAGTGGACGTGTAGGTGCCACGGCAAAAAAGCACCCAGCACTCACTGCAAAGTGGACGTGTAGGTGCCACGGCAAAAAAGCACCCAGCACTCACTGTAAAGTGGACGTGTAGGTGCCACGGCAGAAAAGCACCCAGCACTCACTGTAAATGAGGTTGGTGTTAGGAAGGGCATCCAGCTGTAGAAATCAAGCCAGAATCAGTTCCCGTCCCACCCTTACAAGCAGGGGAAAGCGGACGTAAAATGATGAAAAAAAAAAAAAAAATCGTT
>OZ024765.1:20337877-20367877 GCA_964016885.1 Eledone cirrhosa
GGTTAGTTACAAAATGTGAAGACATGGGGCTTTGTGGTTAGGGGTATTTGGCTCACAATTGTAAGCTTGTGAGTTCCCGGTTGTGTGTTGTGTCCTTGAGCAAGACACTTTATTTCACAGTGTAGACTGGCTGCTTTTTGTTGTGACACCTACATGACCACTCTACAGTGTGGACTGGGTGTTTTTTATCATGACACCTACCTACATGACCACTTTACAGTGTCGACTGGGTGTTGTTTGTTGTGACACCTACATGACCACTTTACAGTGTGGACTGGGTGTTGTTTGTTGTGACAGCTACATGACCACTTTACAGTGTGGACTGGGTGTTGTTTGTTGTGACACCTACATGACCACTTTACAGTGTGGACTGGGTGTTGTTTGTTGTGACACCTACATGACCTCTTTACAGTGTGGACTGGGTGTTGTTTGTTGACACCTACATGACCACTTTACAGTGTGGACTGGGTGCTATTTGTCGTGACACCTACATGACCTCTTTACAGTGTGGACTGGGTGTTTTTTGTCGTGACACCTACATGACCACTTTACAGTGTGGACTGGGTGTTGTTTGTTGTGACACCTACATGACCTCTTTACAGTGTGGACTGGGTGTTGTTTGTTGACACCTACATGACCACTTTACAGTGTGGACTGGGTGCTATTTGTCGTGACACCTACATGACCTCTTTACAGTGTGGACTGGGTGTTTTTTGTCGTGACACCTACATGACCACTTTACAGTGTGGACTGGGTGCTATTTGTCGTGACACCTACATGACCACTTTACAGTGTGGACTGGGTGTTTTTTGTCGTGACACCTACATGACCACTTTACAGTGTGGACTGGGTGCTTTTTGTCGTGACACCTACATGACCACTTTACAGTGTGGACTGGGTGCTTTTTGTTGTGACACCTACATGACCACTTTACAGAGTGGACTGGGTGTCTTTTATTGAAAATAGACGTGTATTTTGATATCATTTAAAAACAATTACTAGGTATTCTGTTATTATTCCACAGGTGGACTTTAAACTAGTGTTAACAGCACCTGACTGCTCTGGTGCACAACACCAGCGCATCAAAGTCAACCCTGTAGGACTACATGATACTCTCTCTATAGAGATGGACCTTATCTGCGAATGTAATTGTGAGAAATATCCGGTGAGTACCCTCCTACGTCTGTCTGTCTGTCTGTCTGTCTACATGTCTGTCTGTCTATATATCTGTCTGTTTGTCTCAGAACACCACCGCCACCACCAACAACACCACCACCATTACCACCAACCCCACACCACCACAACACCACCACCACCACTACCACCACCAACACCAACACCACCACCACCAACACCGTCACCAACCCCACACCACCACCACCACTACCACCACCACTACCACCAACCCCGCACCACCACCAACCCCACCAACCCCACACCACCACTAACAACACCACCACCGCCACCACCACCACCACCACCACCACCACTACTACCAACACCACCAACACCTCCACAACACCACCACCAACACCACCACCAACACCTCCACAACACCACCACCACCACCACTAACACCACCGCTACCACCAACCCCACACCACCAACAACACCACCCCACACCACCACCAACACCACCACTACCACTAAAACCACACCACCACCACTAACCCACACCACCCCCACCCCCACACCACCACCACCACTACCACTAACACCACCACCAACAGCACCACCACCACAACACCACCACCACACCACCACCACCACAACACCACCACCACACCACACCACCACTACACTACACTAAACCACACCACACCACCACCACTATACCACCACACCACCAACACCACCACCACTACACCACCAACACCACCACACCACACCACCACCCACACTACACCACCACACCACCACCACCAACCCCACCGCCAACACCACCAACACCACCACCACACTACCAACACCACCACTACCACCTCCACTATGTCTCAACACAAACCAAACCAAAATCAATAAACCCAATTGATCAGATCAGTTAATGCCAATACAATCAATTGATCTTTGAACTGAATTATTTCCAGCATGTCAACAGTTCCCTGTGTAGTTTTGCTGGTAATTTAACCTGTGGCCAGTGTTCCTGTGACCCCGACCGCAGTGGGCAGAATTGTTCCTGTTCAATGAAAGACTTTACATCAAAACTCATCAATAACTGCCGACCGTAAGTAGAATATAATGATTGATTCTTTGATTGGTTCATTGGTTGTCTCTGTGTCTCTCCCTTGCATTCTTATATATCATCATCATCATCATTATCATCACCGTTTTACGTCCGTTCTTCCACGCTAGCATCGGTTAAACGGGTTGTCCTGTTGTGGGCATTGTCTGGTCGGCTGACCTTGTCTTGCTCATACGGGAACTGATTCTGGCTTGATTTCTACAGCTGGATGCCCTTCCTAACACCAACCTCATTTACAGTGAGTGCTGGGTGCTTTATTGCCGTGGCACCTCCACGACCACTTTGCAGTGGAATGATAGGGACCCCAGTCCCCATCATCTCATTTCTACAGCTGAGTAAACTGGAGCAATGTGAAATAAAGTGTCTTGCTCAAGGAAACAACACATCACCCGGTCCGAGAATTGAACTCACAACCTTTCGATTGCAAGGCCAATCCAATGCTCTAACCACTAAGTCATGTGCCTTCATATATATATATAT
Source organism: Eledone cirrhosa (assembly GCA_964016885.1). Lineage (NCBI taxonomy): Eukaryota > Metazoa > Mollusca > Cephalopoda > Octopoda > Eledonidae > Eledone > Eledone cirrhosa. The sequence continues at coordinate 20,340,600 of OZ024765.1, forward strand.
ATATATATATATATATATATATATATATATATATATATATATCAATCATCATTTTACGTCCGCTTTTCCCTGCTTGCAAGGGTGGGACCGGTCCTATTCAGCACAGCATCTCTCCACCTTATACAGTCCTTCGTCATCTCCTCGGTGAGTTTCAGTGATCTGAGGCCTGCTCTCACCACCTCCACCCATGTCTTTTGTTGTCTACCTCTACTGCGTCTTCCCTCCACTGGGACTTCTTGGCACTTCTTTACCCAGCGGTCATCCTCCATGTGCATCACATGTCCATACCATCTCAGCCTTCTCTCCTGCACACCACAACTTATCCCTCTTATACCCAGTTTCTTTCTCAACTCGTCTATGCTTGGTCGTTCATGCACATTGACATTGCACATCCAACGGAGCATGCTTGCCTCATTTCTCTCCAGCCGTCGCATATCTTCTGCAGTTGCTGCCCATGTCTCACTACCATGCAGCATCGCGCTCCTCACACAGGCATCATATAACTGTCCTTTCGTACGCAGGGAGAAACCCTTCTTTGTCAACAGAGGAAGCAGCTCCCTAAACTTCTTCCAACCAGTCCTTATTCTAGATACTATGGCCTCGGAACACCCCCCTCCCATGCTAATCTGATCACCTAGGTACCGGAAGCTAGCAACCACTTCTATAGAACCCACCTGCATTGGAAAAATGTGTCTATCACTATGATTACTACTGCCAACTTTCCCTGTACATCTACTGCATACATATTTCTCCCTACCTGTTAGTTTGCCTGCTATCCCGCTACATCTCTTGTGTACCCAGGATCTGCATTGCGTACATTTTATGGAATTTATGGCAGTTCCTTTCCTGCATATCGAACATGGGCATTTCCCTGACGGAATCAGGGTTTTGTCCTCTTTTCTACTCATCAACACTTTTGTCTTAGCTAGATTCACTCTCAGTCCTCTTGCTTCCAACTGCTGTTTCCATAGCCAGAATTTATTCTCTAGCTCCTCTACTGATTCTGCCATAAGAGCCAGATCATCAGCATAGAGAAGTTCCCATGGACAGCCAGTCTTAAACTCCTCTGTTATGGCTTGGAGGACTATAATGAACAAGAGCGGGCTGAGGACCGAACCCTGATGTACTCCTACTTGTATCTGGAATTCCTCACATATACTGTAGGTGACTCAGTGAATTACTGGTGTTGGTACCAAAGCAACCACTATATATATATATATATATATATATATTACCATCACTGCCATACCACTATCATCATCATCATCATACGCCGTTTCCAATGCTAGATCAGGATCTAGCTGTCGAAACGGCTGGAGCTGAGCTGTCGGGGTCCTGACTGTTTTCCTATATATATATATATACATATATATAGGAACGAGTAGGACCCCGACGGCTGAGCTCAAGCCGTCGGGGTCCTACTCGTTCCTATTACCCACTCTACTACCCTAAGTATTGAGTACTTTGGTGCGTTATGGTCCACCTGGTTCCTTACCACATTTCCTTCGTTATATATATATATATATATATATATATATATATATATATATTAGCCGCTAGAGGGTTCTCCCTAAAAATGAAAGGCAGGTTGTACGATGCCTGCATACGAACAGCAATGCTGCATGGCAGTGAGACCTGGGCATTGTGTGCAGAGGATATACGCAGACTAGAGAGGAACGAAGCTTGCATGCTCCGCTGGATGTGTAATAGTAATATACGTGAACGGCTAAGCATAAACGAACTAAGGAAAAAATTAGAAATAAGAGGGATCAGATGTTGTTTACTCGAGAGAAGGCTACGTTGGTACGGACACGTGATGCGCATGAAAGACGACAGCTGTATAAAAAAGTGCAGGGCAATAAAGATAGACGGTAGCCACGGAGTAGGCAGACCCAGAAAAACCTGGGACGACATGATAAATTCCGACCTCACACGCTTACACCTCTCCAAGACAATGTCACTGGACCGAGACCTTTGGCGGTACTCAGTAATAGAGAAGACCCGCCTTACCTAAATACAAAGTAAAAACATACTACAGTCAGTAGGCATCTCTATCAAAACACACCCCCGTCCCACCACCTCCACCCCATCCACACCGCCCCTTTCAATGTAAAGTTATGTTGGTCCCACAACATCCAGGCCGAAACAAATGAGATCGTGTAGGTGTCACGACAAAAAAACACACAGTCCACGCTGTAAATGTGGCCGTGTAGGCAACACGGTAAAAACCTCCCAGCCCCACACTGTAAATGTGGTTGGTGTTAGGAAGGGCATCCAGCTGTAGAAAACCCGCCAGACAGTCCACGCTGTAATGTGGCCGTGTAGGCAACACGGTAAAAACCTCCCAGCCCCACACTGTAAATGTGGTTGGTGTTAGGAAGGGCATCCAGCTGTAGAAAACCCGCCAGACAGTCCACGCTGTAAATGTGGCCGTGTAGGCAACACGGTAAAAACCTCCCAGCCCCACACTGTAAATGTGGTTGGTGTTAGGAAGGGCATCCAGCTGTAGAAAACCCGCCAGACAGTCCACGCTGTAAATGTGGCCGTGTAGGCAACACGGTAAAAACCTCCCAGCCCCACACTGTAAATGTGGTTGGTGTTAGGAAGGGCATCCAACTGTAGAAAACCCGCCAGACAGTCCTATGCGAGCAAGACAACCACTCTTGCCTCAAGTGGGAAAACCCCCGTCCAAACCCATGCAAGCGTGGAACACGGACGCTAAACCTGATGATGATGATGATATATATATTTCGTTTCTGAATTTGTTTAGCAAGATTCTTTATCTGAAAACGTGTGTTGAAACCGATATTGTTATACTTTGGGAGTATAACAATATATATAAATATATATATATACATATATATATATATATATATATATATATATATATATATGGAGGATGACCGATGGGTGAAGAAGTGCCAGGAAATGCCATTTGAAGGAAGACGTGGTATAGCTAGACCACGAAAAACATGGGCGGAGGTGGTGAGAACAGACCTCAGATCATTGAAGCTCACGGTGGAGATGACGAGGGACCGTGACGAGTGGAGAGATGCTGTGCTGAATAAGACCCGTCCCACCCTTGCAAGCAGGGAAAAGCGGACGTAAAATGATGATGATGATGATATATACTGAAGTAAAAGTTAAGTGGAAATATCCAAGAGTAAGAGCACTCAGTCCATAGGACGAGTTTAGTAGAAATAATTACAACAGTGACATAAACAGGTACTCGAGTTTCGTTGGGTTCTGGGTCCCAATTCATTCAGCCTGTCATGAGGAAAGTAAAAACAAAGGCTGAATGAATTGGGGCCCAGAACCCAACGAAACTCGAGTACCTGTTTATGTCACTGTTGTAATTATATCATCATCATCATCATCATCATCGTTTAACGTCCATATTCCACGCTTGCATGGGTTTGGACGGGAGTTTTCCCACTTGAGGCAAGATTTGTTGTCTTGCTCGCATAGGACTGTCTGGCGGGTTTTCTACAGCTGGATGCCCTTCCTAACACCAACCACGTTTACAGTGTGGACTGGGAGGTTTTTACCGTGTTACCTACACGGCCACATTACAGCGTGGACTGTGTGTGTTTTTTGTCGTGACACCTACACAACCTCATTTGTTTCGGCCTGGATGTTGTGGTACCAACATAACTTTACATTGAAAGAGGCGGTGTGGATGGGGTGGGGGTAGTGGGACGGGGGTGTATTTTGTTAGAGGTGCCTACTGACTATAGTAGGTTTTACTTTGTATTTAGGTAAGGCGGGTCTTCTCTATTACTGTGTACCGCCAAAGCTCTCGGTCCAGTGACATTGTCTTGGAGAGGTGTAAGTGTGTGAGGTCGGAATTTATCAAGTCGTCCAAGGTTTTTCTGGGTCTGCCTACCCCGTGGCTACCGTCTATCTTTATTGCCCTGCACTTTTTTATACAGCTGTTGTCTTTCATATATATATATATATATATATATATATATATATATATATATATATATATATATATATATATTAAAATAACAGATTAATAAAGTTTTTAAATCCTTAATGGGACCTTCTGAAACTAAAAAAAATTTTTGGATTTTTATTTTCAGAAGATCCCATTAAGGGTGAAAGCAGTGATTCTTTGCTTAAACTTTAATCTATTATTTTAATAAATGTTTGCTCTACGGTTTTTATATATATATATTGTATTTTATCTGATGAAAGCGCACCAAAATTGGCCTTGGTTGCCCTTGAAATATATATAAAAAAATAATTATGGATTTATAAATATAGTTTCCATTTATTAATATATTGAATATTTACTCCACCACCTGTTGAGTGCTTTATATCAGTACTAAAAAATTTTAAGCTTGTTTAATCCCAACAAATTAAATATAACCTCTGCATATATATATATATATATATATATATAATGGTTGCATTCTTTAAGGGTATGTCAATATTTATTTATAAAACTGACCTATATTATATTTTATCTGATGAAAGCACACCATAATTTAACTTGGTGTCCTTGAAATATGTATAATGAAATAAATATGGTTTTATAAATATAGTTTCCATTTGTTAATATCGTATATATATATATATATATATATAAACGGAAAAAATGAAACAAAATTTCATTTCCCACTCTTAGTACGGCTGTTACTTAAATATAAGTATGTACACGTACATACATATATGTATACAGACGTACAGTAGTATGTATATATATATATACATACATGCACACACATATATATATGTACGTATGGATTCAGCGAACATTTATTATAATGCTCGGTGTGTTTGTAAACAAACATCTCGTATTAAGCCGTAGTGTCTAGCAACCATCGTTGCTTGTTTGTTCAACACTGACAAAGGAACGCTGTACTAGTTTCAAGCTTATTAGCTATCGTCAGCAACGTATACCTTCCTGCCAGATTGTTGAACGTATATACTTACCTTATGCATATTAACGGCTGAGTAGCCCAATTTGCATATCGAGTGGGTTAATCGGCCGGGTGCACCGAAAACGATAAACGGAAAAAATGAAACGAAATTTCATTTTCCACTCTTAGTACGGCTGTTACTTAAATATAAGTATGTACACGGAAATACATATATGTATACAGCATGTATATATACATACATGCACACATATATATATGTACGTATGGATTCACCGAACATTTATTATAATGCTTGGTGTGTTTGTAAACAAACATCCCGTATTAAGCGGTAGTGTCTAGCAACCATCGTTGCTCGTTTGTTCAACGATGGTTGCTAGACACTACGGCTTAATACGGGTTGTTTGTTTACAAACACACCGAGCATTATAATAAATGTTCGGTGAATCCATACGTACATATATATATGTGTGTGCATGTATGTATATATATATATATATACATACTTCTGTACGTCTGTATACATATATGTATGTACGTGTACATACTTATATATATATATATATATACATATGTAGGAGGTGAGTTTTATTGTAGTACAATAAAGCAATGCAGATATCGGATAAGAAGCACTCTACAGTTTGTAGGACTGGAGTATACATAATATATAAGAACAAAAGATGGTTAAAATATTATTGCATGATGATATTTGTTTTTGAAATGCGCATAATAAAATACATGGAACTCTTTTAACCATCTTTTGTTCTTATATATATATATATATATATATATATATCATCATCATCATCATCACCGTTTTACGTCCGTTCTTCCACGCTAGCATGGGTTAGACGGGTTGTCCTGTTGTGTGCAGTGTCTGGTCGGCTGACCATGCCTTGCTCATACAGGAACTGATCTGGCTTGATTTCTACAGCTGGATGCCCTTCCTAACACCAACCTCATTTACAGTGAGTGCTGGGTGCTTTTTCGTGGCGCCTACACGTCCACTTTACAGTGTGGGCTGGGTGCTTTTTTGCCGTGGCACCTCCACGACCACCTTGCGGTGGGGGGTGTGGGGGCATATTGTTTATATGCTTCAGCATGTACCCATGGGAGGTCGGGTACTCTGTCTATATATATATATCATCATTTTTTCATCATCATTTCATGTTACGTCCGCTTTTTCCCTGCTTGCAAGGGTGGGACTGGAACTGATTCTGGCTTGATTTCTACAGCTGGATGCCCTCCCTAACACCAACCTCATTTACAGTGAGTGCTGGGTGCTTTTTTGCCGTGGCACCTCCACGACCACTTTACAGTGGAATGATAGGGACCCCAGTCCCTATCATCTCATTTCTACAGCTGAGTAAACTGGAGCAATGTGAAATAAAGTGTCTTGCTCAAGGAAACAACACATCACCCGGTCTGAGAATTGAACTCACAACCTTTCGATTGCAAGGCCAATACTCTAACTACTAAGCCATTATATATATATATATATATATAGCACTGCCACCACCGTCACTATATCTGCTCCACCACCACCTATTCATTAACTCCACCACAACCTCTGTCCTTCTGTTGCAGGGACAACAGCAGTGCACCATGCAGCCAACGAGGAGAGTGCAACTGCGGAAGCTGCATATGTCAAGAGATGCCGTCCAATCGAAACTATCGTTACAGTGGTCGCTTCTGCGAGTGTGACGACTACTCCTGCCCAAACTATAACAACATGCTCTGTGGAGGTAAGACTACTACCACCTATACTACTACGACTACTATTACCACCACTAATACTACTACCACCTATACTACTACGACTACTATTACCACCACTAATACTACTACGACCTATACTACTACTACTACTATTACCACCACTAATACTACTACTATTACTACCACTAATACTACTACCACCTATACTACTACTACTACTACTATTACTACCACTAATACTACTACTACCTATACTACTACTACTACTATTACCACCACTAATACTACTACCACCTATACTACTACTACTACTACTACTATTACTACCACTAATACTACTACCACCTATACTACTACTACTACTACTACTACTATTACCACCACTAATACTACCACCTATACTACTATTACCACCACTAATACTACTACCACCTATACTACTACTACTACTACTATTACTACCACTAATACTACTACCACCTATACTACTACTACTACTACTACTATTACCACCACTAATACTACCACCTATACTACTACCACCTATACTACTATTACCACCACTAATACTACTACCACCTATACTACTACTACTACTACTATTACTACCACTAATACTACTACCACCTATACTACTACTACTACTACTATTACTACCACTAATACTACTACCACCTATACTACTACTACTACTATTACCACCACTAATACTACTACCACCTATACTACTACGACTACTATTCCCACCACTAATACTACCACCTATACTACTACTACTACTATTACTACCACTAATACTACTACCACCTATACTACTACTACTACTACTATTACTACCACTAATACTACTACTACTACTACTACTATTACCACCACTAATACTACTACTACTACTATTACCACCACTAATACTACTACCACCTATACTACTACTACTACTATTACCACCAGTAATACTACCACCTATACTACTACTACTATTACCATCACTAATACTACTACCACCTATACTACTACTACTACTACTACTACTATTACCACCACTAATACTACCACCTATACTACTACTACTACTACTATTACCACCACTAATACTACTACCACCTATACTACTACTACTATTACCACCACTAATACTACTACCACCTATACTACTACTACTATTACCACCACTAATACTAATACTACCACTACTACTACCACTATTACTACTACTACTACTACTACCACCACCACTACTACTACTACTACTACTACTACTACTACTACCAATACTACTACCACTACTACCACTACCACCACTACTACTACCAACACCACTACCACCACCACCACTACCACCACCACCTTCACTACCACCACCACCTTCACTACCACCACCACCATCACCACCACCACCGCCACTACCATCACCACCACCACTACCACCAACGCAACCACCACCAACACTACCACCACCAACACTACCATCACCAACACCACCACTACCACCACCACCATCACCAACACCACCACTACCACCACCGCCACCACCACCACTACCATCACCACCACCACTACCACCAACGCAACCATCACCACCACCACTACCACCAACGCAACCATCACCACCACCACTACTACCAACGCAACCACCACCAACACTACCATCACCACCACCACCACTACCACCACCACCAACACCACCACCACTACCATCACCACCACCACTACCACCAACGCAACCATCACCACCACCACTACCACCAACGCAACCACCACCAACACTACCACCACTACCACCAACGCAACCACCACCAACACTACCACCACCAACACTACCATCACCACCACCACCACTACCACCACCACCAACACTACCACCACAACCAACACCACCACCACTACCATCACCACCACCACTACCACCAACGCAACCACCACCAACACTACCACTACCACCAACACCACCACCACCACCACTACCACCACTACCACCACCACCACCATCACCAACACCATCACCACCACCACCGCCACGAACACAACCACTACTTCCACCAACACCAACACCACCACCACTACCATCACCACTACCACCACTACCACTACTATATATATATATATATTCTAAAACCCTATTTCCAGGTCCTTCTCATGGCCACTGTGAATGTGGAACCTGCAAATGTGACCCTAAATATACTGGGATGAACTGTGGCTGTGTGAAAAGCGTCGAGAAATGTTTCTCAAAGAATAAAGTAAGTATTGTGTTGGGTTGTGTTATGTTCCAGATCTGTTGGTGTCTCGTTCCACTGCGCCCCACACAAAGAAGTCGAGGGGTTGCAGTTAGGTGAGCTGGGAGGCCAGATGTCAGGTGAAGTGTGGTCGACGAAGTTCTCTGACAACCAGGCTTAGGTCTTTCGGCTGGTATGGCAGGGCGCTGAGTCTTGCTGCCACACGTACGGCCTACCTGCAGCTACTTGGTCGATCCAGGGCTTTACTACCTCGCTCAGAACGCGGATGTAGCCATCGGTGTTCAGCTTGAGGCCCTCAGGGAAGAAGTGAGGTGGCATGACGTCACCTTGACTGTGACGACACCTAAGACCAATGTTGTCGCTGGAAACTTTGTCTGCATGACTCTGGGCACGTCTTTGAATGAGACAGCGAGCCACCTGTTGTTCTGGGAGTTGATCTTCTGGTCTTATTTGTCCTCCCGGCGCGGATTCCAAGAAGAACTCCGTGTCTCTTCCACAAATTTGGAGGTTCAAAATTATTCATAATCAATTATTCTGAAAATAAATAATGGAAATATAGTCACTGTTTTTATGAAGACAAGAGTGACAACGGAAGTAAAAAAAATTTGCATAAAATTAGCAGTTGAAAATTGCGAACAAATATCGTCCACACCCTGTATATATATATATATATATATGAAAAAAATGGGGAGAAGAATACTGCAGGTTGCACATGGATAACATGTTATAAAATGAGTCCCTCAACAGTGATTTACCAAACGATCATGGGTATTTCATCGCATTAAAAATCATATACCTCACGTTGGAGCGATAATAACTAAAATAAGTTATTAGGACAATAGAAACGCGTAAAGCGAGTGAGACAAGTAAACAACACAGGGGAAGCTAACCGAAGATGGAAATAAACACAAGCAACATAGTTATTCTTTCAGCATAAGCTGTGTGAATATATGAGCCAGTCAGAAACAGACCTTTCGCTAGTGAATCCGGTGTTAGAAAGAATGAAAACCGTTTTCCCAGCGAACGGGAGGAAGAAAGAAGGGGAGAAACAGGGACTGAGTGAGTGGGAGTGCGAGGAAGAGGTCAGTAGAGAGAAAGAGTTAACTGACATGACAGAGGGGACGAAAGAAAGTAAGAGAAACAGAGAGAGCGAGGGAGCAGTAAGAGAGAAAGAGAGAAACATAGAATTGCAGTTTGGGTAAATATATGAAAAATATGGGTGAGAAGAATACTGCTGGTTGCACATGGATAACATGTTATAAAATGAGTCCTTCATCAGTGATTTACCAAACGATCATGGGTATTTCATCGCATTAAAAATCATATACCTCACGTTGGAGCGATAATAACTAAAATAAGTTATTAGGACAATAGAAACGCGTAAAGCGAGTGAGACAAGTAAACAACACAGGGGGAAGATATATATATATATATATGTGTGTATATATATATATATATGTGTATATTCTTTTTGCACACTAGCATGGGTCAGACAAGAAAGTGTATATAAATATCTTCTTCTTCTCCACAGAAAATCTGTAATGGACATGGCACCTGTGAATGTGGAGCGTGTAAATGTGAAGAAAGTTCTGGCTACACAGGAAAGTTGTGCGAGGACTGCCCTGTAAGTAAACCTTTCAGACTTTCTAGACCCTATTTCGGGGCCCTTCAGACTTTCTCAACACTATTCCGGGGTCATTTTAGGTCCTTTCAAACTTTCTAGACGCTATTTCAGGTCCCTTCAGACTTTCTAGACCCTATTTCAGGTACCTTCAAACTTTCTAGACCCTATTTCGAGGCCCTTCAGACTTTCTAGACCTCATTTCAGGTCCCTTCAGACTTTCTAGACCCTATTTCAGAGCCTGATAGTATTTCAGGTGGTGTGTGTAAAGGTGAAGACTGCCCCCTAAGTAAACCCTTCAGATTGTTCCCAAACAATGGTGTAGGTTAGCTACACAGGAAAGTTATGTGAAGACTGCCCCCATAAGTAAACCCTTCAGATTTTCTAGATACTACTTCAGGTCCCTTCAAACTTTCTGGACCCTATTTCAGGACCCTACAAACTTTCTAGATCCTATTTTAGGGCCCTTCAAAAATTTCTAGACCCTATTTCAGGACCTTTTACACTTTTCTAGACCCTATTTCGGGGCCTTTCTGACTTTTTAGACTCTATTTCAGGGCCCTTTAAATTTTCTGAACTCTATTTTGGGACTCTTCAGACTCTACACTCCACTCCACTCTCTCTACTCCACTCATACTCTACACTCCACTCAACAGGCCTGTCTCAGTAAGTGCAGTATCTACAAGGAATGTGTCAAGTGTATTCTGATTAAGAATGACGTGAACTCGACTGCGTGCCACAAGATTTGTGACAATAAAATCTTGACCATAGTCGACACTTTAGATGCTGCCAATAACGGTAAGTTGTCTCTCAAGTTCTCACTCAAACTCTCACTCAACACCTCACTCAGACCATCACTCAACACCTCACTCAGACCATCATTCAACACCTCACTCAGACCATCACTCAACACCTCACTCAGACCATCACTCAACACCTCACTCAGACCATCACTCAAAACCTCACTCAGACCATCACTCAACACCTCACCCAGACCATCACTCAACACCTCACTCAGACCATCACTCAACACCTCACTCAGACCATCACTCAACACCTCACTCAGACTCTCACTCAACACCTCACTCAGACCATCACTCAGACCATCACTCAACACCTCACTCAGACCATCACTCAACACCTCACTCAGACCATCACTCAACACCTCACTCAGACTCTCACTCAAGTTATCACTCAACACCTCATTCAAGCTCTCACTCAACATCTCAACTTCTCAATGGTGGTGGTGTGTTGTGGTGATGGTGATAGTTGTGTTGATGATGATGGTGATAGTTGTGATGGTGATGGTGATGATGATGATATTGGTAGTGATGAGGATGATGATGGTGATGATAACATGGCCGACGACGTCAACCAAGTAAAAATCTCTCTTCTATTTCTTGCAGACACCAAACAAAAATGTACGGCCGAGGTGGATGAGTGCTACGTACATTATTTAATTATCTCTGATTACAAAACGGACAAGATTGATGTGAAGAAGAAACAGGGTAAGTCAGCACAACCTTCACCTTCTTACTAAATGTCTAGGGTTTGTCTCTAACCCTTCTCAGGCTCATTAGGTCGGGACTTATCCTGGTTTCATTGGTCTTAAGTGACTGAGAGTACAACTCTCTCTTCCCCCTGGATAGGACACCAGTCCATCACAGTGTTAAGTGACTGAGAGTACAACTGTCTCTTCCCCCTGGACAGGACACCAGTCCATCACAGTGTTAAGTGACTGAGAGTACAACTGACTCTTCCCCCTGGACAGGACACCAGTCCATCACAGTGTTAAAGTCTGTCTTAGTTTCATTAGTGTTAAGTGACTGAGAGTACAAGACTTCCTCCCCTGGACAAGACACCAGTCCATCAGTGTTAAAATCTGCCTCAAAAATATTTATTATAAGTACAGATTAAAGTTTGAGCAAAGAATTCCTGCTTTCACCCATAACAGGTTCTGCTTTCAGAAGATCCCATTAAGGATGAAAGCAGATAGATATATATAAAACCAGGTAGACCATAACCCACTATAGTAGTCAATGCTTGGGTAGTATAGTGGCTAATATGAAAAGATTCTGGACCTCAAATCCATATATGGACTGTACCCCTTGATAAGTTCCCACTGTTCGAATACTGGCACTTCAGTTTGGATCTAGCTGTTGAGAGGGTCGGAGCTCAGCTGTTGGGGTCCTGAATCTTTTCATATATGTATATATATATATATATATAGTAATAATAATAAATGTGAAGACTAAAATCCAAAGAGGGCTTGATAAGGATGATGCAATGATTCTTTGCTTAAACTTTAATCTGTTATTTAAAAAAAAAAAAAAAATATATATATATATATATATATATGGAGGCACATGGCTTAGTGGTTAGAGCATTGGCCTTGCAATCGAAAGGTTGTGAGTTCAATTCTCGGACCAGGTGATGTGTTCTTTCCTTGAGCAAGACACTTTGTTTCACATTGCTCCAGTTTACTCAGCTGTAGAAATGAGATGATAGGGACTGGGGTCCATATCATTCCACTGTAAAGTGGTCGTGGAGGTGCCACGGCAAAAAAGCACCCAGCATTCGCTGTAAACGAGGTTGGTGTTAGGAAGGGCATCCAGCTGTAGAAATCAAGCCAGAATCAGTTCCCGTCCCACCCTTGCAAGCAGGGAAAAGCAGACGTAAAATGAAATGATGATGATGATGATGATGATATATATATATATATATATATATATATATATATATATTTGCAAGAGATGTCAACTATCTTATTTCTCATTGTTTCTTCTGATGAAGGACTAGCATCCGAAACGTTAAGACCCTATTCCTGCTATATCAAGTGTTAACCTAATATATCCCTTCCATATACTGTACTGATTGTGTTGTTATTTCTGTTTACCTTTTACATACATATATATATATATATATATATATATATATATATATATATATATATATATATATATATATATATATATGTAAATTTTTTTTTATTTTCCTCCACATAATGGCAGAGTGATTACACGTGTTTTTTTTATAAAAAGAAATATATTTTTCCACTCCTTTCTCTTCTCACTCTTGATCTTTCTATTTCATCCGTTATTTCTCCTATCTTCTGATGAAGGACTAGTGTCCGAAACGTTAAGACTCATTTCCTACTATATCAAGCGTAAAACTAATGTATTTCTTCATTGTACTGTGTTGCTTGCTTTGTTATTTCAGTTTACTTTTTGCATATATATATATATATATATATATATATATATATATTTATAATTCTTCGGCTCTGTTTAATTACATTGAGCTATATCTTATACTGTCATTTCTATAATATGAAGAGCGTGTTTAACTCCAACACACTCTAGTATTTTAATTGTTATATATATATATATATATATATATATATATATATATATATATATATATATAGGAACGAGTAGGACCCCGACGGCTGAGCTCAAGCCATTTCGACAGCTACTTCTGGACTAAAAAAAAAAAAAAAGAATTAGCCGTCAAAACGGCTTGAGCTCAGCCGTCGGGGTCCTACTCGTTCCTATTACCCACTCTACTACCCTAAGTATTGAGTACTTTGGTGCGTTATGGTCCACCTGGTTCCTTACCACATTTCCTTCGTTATATATATATATATAGTTGTTATATAGGAAGGTGTACTATTGTGTCATACAGTCCAATAAACTTTTGTTATATTTATATATAATTTTTATATATATATATATATATATAAAAACAAATAACGAAACGAAATTAAATTTCGTTTCGTTTGTAACTCACTTTTGTATGACTGACGCTTAAACTGATGGATGTACATTTTTAACTTAATTGTTTATATATATATATATATATATATATATATTATAAAATATGTCCATAGAATCATTTGATAAGATATATACACCATTTCCTCTCCCAATCAGCATAATCAACCTCACAAAAAAACATTTAAACCAATTATATATAGATATATGCAAAAGTTCTATTTAAAATTGTTGGGATACAACAAGTAAATATTTTATACCTGATATAAAGCACTCGACAAGTTTTTGGAGTAGATATACAATATTAATAAATGGAAACTATATTTATAAAACCATATTTATTTCATTATACATATTTCAGGGATACCAAATTAAAATATGGTATGCCTTCATCAGACAAAATACAATATATAAACAGTTTTATAAATAATTTTGACGTACCCTATTAAATGCAACCATTATTTTTGGGATACAACAAGTAAATATTTTATACCTGATATAAAGCACTCGACAAGTTTTTGGAGTAGATATACGATATTAATAAATGGAAACTACATTTATAAAACCATATTTATTTCATTATACATATTTCAGGGATACCAAATTAAAATATTGTATGCCTTCATCAGACAAAATACAATATATAAACAGTTTTATAAATAATTTTGACGTACTATCCAGACAGCTTCCAAAAATAATGGTTGCATTTAATAGGGTACGTCAAAATTATTTATAAAACTGTTTATATATTGTATTTTGTCTGATGAAGGCATACCATATTTTAATTTGGTATCCCTGAAATATGTATAATGAAATAAATATGGTTTTATAAATATAGTTTCCATTTATTAATATCGTGTATATATATATATATATATATATATATATATATATCTATATCACCATCATCATGTTCATCATCATCATCGTTTGTCTATTTTTCCATGCCTCCTTGGGCTAGAGTGTGGTCTGTGTTATACAAGTCTGGCCGTATGGTTGTGCCGTATATTGCTCCAGCAGAACTGTATATTGAGAACTGGGTGGTTGGGTTATGAGACAAGTCTGTGTGTGTATCATCATCATCATCATCATCATCATCGTTTAACGTCCATTTTCCATGCTAGCATGGGTCTGGACGGGAATTGTCCCACTTGAGGCAAGATTGGTTGTCTTGCTCGTATAGGACTGTCTGGCGGGTTTTCTACGGCTGGATGCCCTTCCTAACAAAACCACGTTTACAGTGTGGACTGGGAGGTTTTTACCGTGTTACCTACACGGCCACATTACAGCGTGGACTGTGTGTATTTTTTGTCGTGACACCTACACGACCTCATTTATTTAGGACTGGATGTTGTGGTACCAACATAGCTTTACATCGAAAGGGGTGGTGTAGATGGCGGTGGGGGTAGGGTTAGTGGGACGGGGGTGTATTTTGGTTAAGAGGTGCCTACTGACTGTAGGTTCTTATATAAAATTATGTTGGGAGATTTTAATTTAAATTGAAACCCTGTATTTCAATTAATTAATGAAGAATTTTGAGTGATTTACTAAAATTATTATTTCATTACTTTGAAAAATTTATTTTAAATAGGAACTCTGTAACATTTTCAAGACCATCTAAACTATAATAAAGTAAGGAGTACGGGACTGCGTACAGAATATATTGTTTTTATCCCGTTTGTAAAATAAGTTGGATTACTTTGAATAAATAATTGTTTCTACTTTTGGCACAAGGCCAGCAATTTCCCAGTGTATTACTGGTACTTTATTTTATCGACCCCCGTAAGGATGAAAGGCAAAGTTAACCTCGGCGGGATTTGAACTCAGAATGGCAAGGGCCGTATATCTATGCGTCAAAGCATGGCGTCCGACCCTCTACCGATACTGCCAATTCACACACACTATCATTAGACGTGTCCGTCGAACCTGCGGGTCCAGAGCCTGACAGATCCACACAATGATCGCGTCTCGAGCTGTCCACCGGGGAAACAATTGTAACACACAATAAATTGAGTTCAGATGCATCACTGAGTTTTTGTTTTATATTCTATGTATATATATATATATGTTATATATATATATTATATATATGTTATATATATATATTATATATATGTTATATATATATATTATATATGTTATATATATATATTATATATGTTATATATATATATTATATATATGTTATATATATATATATATGTTATATATATATATTATATATATGTTATATATATATATTATATATATATTATATATATGTTATATATATATGTTATATATATATATTATATATATGTTATATATATATTATATATGTTATATATATATTATATATATATTATATATATGTATATATATATATTATATATATGTTATATATATATTATATATATGTTATATATATATATTATATATATGTTATATATATATTATATATATGTTATATATATATATTATATATGTTATATATATATATTATATATATGTTATATATATATATTATATATATGTTATATATATATTATATATATATTATATATATATTATATATATGTTATATATATGTTATATATATGTTATATATATATTATATATATGTTATATATATGTTATATATATGTTATATATATGTTATATATATGTTATATATATATTATATATATGTTATATATATGTTATATATATGTTATATATATATTATATATATATTATATATATATATTATATATATGTTATATATATATTATATTTGTTATATATATATATTATATATATGTTATATATGTTATATATATATATTATATATATGTTATATATATATTATATATATGTTATATATATATATTATATATATGTTATATATATATATTATATATATGTTATATATATATTATATATATGTTATATATATATATTATATATATGTTATATATATATATATTATATATATGTTATATATATATATTATATATATGTTATATATATATATTATATATATGTTATATATATATTATATATATATTATATATATATTATATATATGTTATATATATGTTATATATATATTATATATAAATTATATATATGTTATATATATGTTATATATATGTTATATATATATTATATATATGTTATATATATGTTATATATATGTTATATATATGTTATATATATATTATATATATATATTATATATATGTTATATATATATTATATATATGTTATATATATATATTATATATATGTTATATATATATATTATATATATGTTATATATATATATTATATATGTTATATATATATATTATATATGTTATATATATATTATATATATGTTATATATATGTTATATATATGTTATATATATGTTATATATATATTATATATATATGTTATATATATGTTATATATATGTTATATATATATATTATATATATGTTATATATATATATTATATATATGTTATATATATATTATATATATGTTATATATATATATTATATATATGTTATATATATATATTATATATATGTTATATATATATATTATATATATGTTATATATATATATTATATATATGTTATATATATATTATATATATGTTATATATATATTATATATATATTATATATATATTATATATATGTTATATATATGTTATATATATGTTATATATATATTATATATATGTTATATATATGTTATATATATGTTATATATATGTTATATATATGTTATATATATATTATATATATGTTATATATATTATATATATGTTATATATATGTTATATATATGTTATATATGTTATATTGTTATATATATGTTATATATATGTTATATATATATTATATATATATTATATATATATTATATATATATTATATATATATATTATATATGTTATATGTTATATATATGTTATATATATATAGGCGGTGGATTGGCAGTATCGGTAGAGGGTCGGACGCCATGCTTTCCAGCATAGTTACGTCCCTTTACGATCTGAGTTCAAATCCCACCGAGGTTGACTTTGCCTTTCATCTTTACGGGGTCGATAAAATAAAGTACCAGTAATGCACTGGGTATTTGCTGGCCTTGTGTCTAAAGTAGAAACAATTATATATATATTATATATATATTATATATATATATATATATATTTGTGTGTGTGTGTGTGTGTATATATATATATGCGTGTGTGTGTATATATGTGTGTGTATATATATATATATGTGTGTGTGTGTGTGTATATGTGTATATACATAAGAATGAAGGGTTCATTCTACTGACATGGCTATAAAATTGAGGCTTGTTTGCATAATGGCAAACGAATCGAATGTTATTATTAATATTCGAAAAACTCAAATTACACTTATATACATATATATATATATATACATATATATATATATACATATATATATATATATACATATATATATATATACATATATATATATGTATATACATATATATATGTATATATATATATATATATATATATGTAACCCAGTACAACCTGTCGCATGGTCGGGTCGGCGGCGACTAAACCGGCAACCCCACCAAGAAGTTTACTTGGCGAGGAGAGCGATTTAGGACACCCTTCAGGACAAAACACAAAACCTGACAAAGGGCGGAAGAACTCATAAGAGTCAACGGCCATCCGAAAGTGTGTAAATATGTATATACACATGTATCGTGCGGTTAAACCATTGGGAGTGAAGGACGCCTAGCCTTTGTCAGGGCATTCTTCTAGGAGAAGGCAACTCAGGAAACTGGGATAACTCCGACATAAAACCTGCGGCTCAGTAGTTACCGATGATGTTGATCTTTTCTTCTTTTCGGGTTATAGCTACTGTCGCTTAGAGAGTGGGATTGGCTCAGTGCACAGCCTTTCCTCACTTTAAAAAATATCTTCACGCACAGGCATTGCACAATAGAATTAATTAATAATTATTAATAATGCTATATCGGGCAATGGCCATACTCGATAACGAGGGGGCAGCAATCATATATATATATATATATATATATCATCATCATCATCATCATCATCATCGTTTAACGTCCGTGTTCCATGCTTGCATGGGTTTGGACGGGAGTTTTCCCACTTGAGGCAAGAGTGGTTGTCTTGCTCGCATAGGACTGTCTGGCGGGTTTTCTACAGTTGGATGCCCTTCCTAACACCAATATATATATATATATAATTATAAAATAACAGGAGGCTGGACTGGTGTAAATCCTTGAAAGGTTTATTATACTATGATCATTTCAATGACCGGGTTCAGTATGAATCCGGTGATATCATCAGGTATTCAAAATATAACAAAGGAATATAACATAAAATCCATGGGGCTGAAAATGAGAGAGAAGAGGACGACTGACTATTTAGCAGCTTCTACCTTAGTCGGCCGCCTGAGGTAGAAGCTGCTAAATAGTCGGTCGTCCTCTTCTCTCTGATTTTCAGCTCCATGGATTTTATGTTATATTCCTTTGTTATATTTTGAATACCTGATGATATCACCGGATTCATACTGAACCCGGTCATTGAAATGATCATAGTATAATAAACCTTTCAAGGATTTATACCAGTCCAGCCTCCTGTTATTTTATAATAATTAACTCCGTACTCGCGCCATCAACTACACAAACGAAGACAGGTGAGTTGCATTACGTTGAGTGCTCTCCATAATATTACATCGAGATTGACCATACGGAATGACCAGTTCTATCCAGTGGTGAACCAACAAACCTAAATATATATATATATATATACATACATATATCATCATCATCATTTTACGTCCGCTTTTCCCTGCTTGCAAGGGTAGGACGGGTCCTATTCAGCACAGCATCTCTCCACTCGTCACGGTCCTTCGTCATCTCCACCGTGAGCTTCAATGATCTGAGGTCTGTTCTCACCACCTCCGCCCATGTTTTTCGTGGTCTACCTCTACCACGTCTTCCTTCAACTGGCATTTCCTGGCACTTCTTCACCCATCGGTCATCCCCCATGCGCATCACATGTCCATACCACCTCAGTCTCCTCTCCCGTACACTACATTCTATCCCTCTCAGACACAGTTTCTCTCTCAACACATTCATGCTTGGTCGTTCACGCACATTTACACTGCACATCCAACGGAGCATGCTTGCCTCATTTCTCTCCAGCCGTCGCATATCCTCTGCAGTTGCTGCCCATGTCTCACTACCATGCAGCATCGCGCTCCTCACACAGGCATCATACAACCGGCCTTTCGTACGCAGGGAGAAACCCTTCTTCATCAGCAGAGGAAGCAGCTCCCTAAATTTCTCCCATCCCGTCCTTATTCTATATATATGTGTATATACATATATATGTATGTACATATATATATATATATATATGTACACAAACACATGTACACACACACACACACATATATATATATATATATACACATGTATTATATATATAAACAAGTCTACACATGCTGGTGCATCTCAGCCAATGCCCCCCCCCTCTACACTATTGCACATGTGCATGTCACAAATGTGCAGTGCTGCATGCTTTACATTCCGCTTTGACCACACCCTTCACTCCACATCTTATCACACTTCACTCCACACAACACTCCACTCAATACCACACCCTGTCACACCACATTGATCACACTCCACTCAACATCACACTACATTGCATTCCATACACCTCACTCCTCTCAACACTCCACACTCCACTCCACTCCACTTCACACAATACACTCAACACTCCACTCAATACCACACCCTGTCACACCACATTGATCACACTCCACTCAACATCACACTACATTGCATTCCATACACCTCACTCCTCTCAACACTCCACACTCCACTCCACTCCACTTCACACAATACACTCAACACTCCACTCAATACCACACCCTGTCACACCACATTGATCACACTCCACTCAACATCACACTACATTGCATTCCATACACCTCACTCCTCTCAACACTCCACACTCCACTCCACTCCACTTCACACAATACACTCAACACTCCACTCAATACCACACCCTGTCACTCCACATTGATCACACTCCACTCAACATCACACTACATTGCATTCCATACACCTCACTCCTCTCAACACTCCACACTCCACTCCACTCCACTTCACACAATACACTCAACACTCCACTCAATACCACACCCTGTCACTCCACATTGATCACACTCCACTCAACATCACACTACATTGCATTCCATACACCTCACTCCTCTCAACACTCCACACTCCACTCCACTCCACTCCACTTCACACAATACACTCAACACTCCACTCAACACCACACCCTTCACTCAACATCGATCACATTCCACTCCACACTCCACCCCATTCCCCTTGACAAGGCAAAGATAAAGTAAGAGTGTGTGATTGTGTGTGTGATTGTGTGTGTGTGTGATTGTGTGTGTGTGATTGTGTGTGTGTGCATAGTTGTGTGTGTGTGCAAGAATGTGTGTGTATGTGTGTGTGTGCAAGATTGTGTGTGTGTCTGTGTATGCATGTGTTTATATATATGTATATGTATCTATGTGTTTGTGTATAGAAGTGTGTATATGTATATATATATGTGTGTGTGTGTATATATGCATATGTATATATATGTGTGTGTGTATATATATGCATATGTATATATATGTGTGTGTGTGTGTGTGTGTGTGTATATGTGTATATATGCATATGTATATATGTGTATATATGCATATGTATATATGTGTGTGTGTGTGTATATATGTGTTTATGTGTATATATGCATATGTATATATGTGTGTATATATGTGTGTGTGTGTGTGTATATGTGTTTATGTGTATATATATGCATATGTATATATGTGTGTATATATATGTATGTATATATATGTGTATATATATATGTGTACATATGTGTGTGTGTATATATATGTGTGTATATATATATATATGTGTATATATATATATGTGTATATATATATATATGTGTATATGTGTGTGTATATATGTGTATATATATGTGTGTATATATATGTATATATATATATGTATATATGTGTATATACGTGTGTATATATATATATATCTGTGTGTATATATATGTGTATTTATATGTGTGTGTATATATATGTATATATATATATATATGTGTATATATATGTGATAATATATATATATATATGTGTATATATATGTGTTACATAAAATCAGATGATGATGACTAACAACTAATACATTCAGTTGTCTAGGTAGGTTAGGGTGGGGGTGTCCTGCCGCAACTGACACACCTACTTACTCCCAGCTTGTCTCATACACACACATCTGTATAATGTGTGGGGAGGGGGGGGGGTATATATATATATGTATGTATATATGTATATATATATATGAAGGCACATGGCTTAGTGGTTAGAGCATTGGCCTTGCAATCAAAAGGTTGTGAGTTCAATTCTCAGACCGGGTGATGTGTTGTTTCCTTGAGCAAGACACTTTATTTCACATTGCTCCAGTTTACTCAGCTGTAGAAATGAGATGATAGGGACTGGGGTCCCTATCATTCCACTGCGAAGTGGTCGTGGAGGTGCCACGGCAAAAAAGCACCCAGCACTCACTGTAAATGAGGTTGGTGTTAGGAAGGGCATCCAGCTGTAGAAATCAGGCCAGAATCAGTTCCTTGCAAGCAGGGAAAAAGCGGACGTAAAATGATGATGATATGTATGTACATATATAAATGTGTGTGTATGTATATATATATATATTTATATATATATATATATAATATAAAATCAAAAGATGGTTAAAAGAGTTCCATGTATTTTATTATGCGCATTTCAAAAATATATATTATCACGGGATGATATGTTGATTTAAGACTTCACTGCTCGCAAGTGTTTTTTAAGCTTCATATCTTGTCTCCCTATTTTATCTGATGAGAACGCAAATATCGTCCCATGATGATATTTGTTTTTGAAATGCGCATAATAAAATACATGGAACTCTTTTAACCATCTTTTGATTTTATATTATTTATACCTCAGTCCTACAAACTGTTGAGTGCTACTTATCCGATATCTGCATTGCTTTATTGTGCTACAATAAAACTCACCTCCTATATATATATATATATATATATATATATACAGGGTGGCCCTCCCCACCAAAAGATAAATGTATACACACATACAATTAGAATGTTGTTAAAGTGAGTATACATTTTTAGGGGACACCCTATATATATATATATATGTGTGTGTGTGCGTGTGTATATATATATATATATATGTGTATACACATGTGTATATGTGTATATATATATATATATATATACATATATATCATCATCATCACTTTACGTCCGCTTTTCCCTGCTTGCAAGGGTGGGACACACACATATATATATATATGTATATATATATGTGTGTGTGTGTTCCTATTCTTCACCCCCCCCCACATATATCGTATATGTGCCTGCAGGTTCTCTCTCGCCCCCCCTTCCTTCCCTCTCTCTCCAAATATAAAATAAACCTGTTGTGAGCTACAAAACTCAGAATTTGTCGATCCCTTATTCTTGGCTACATCGCTCACTCCTCTGTGTAATGT
Source organism: Eledone cirrhosa (assembly GCA_964016885.1). Lineage (NCBI taxonomy): Eukaryota > Metazoa > Mollusca > Cephalopoda > Octopoda > Eledonidae > Eledone > Eledone cirrhosa. The sequence continues at coordinate 20,364,442 of OZ024765.1, forward strand.
AATGTACAAATCCTATTTTTTTCTCGTCTCCCCATCTTCCTCGGTCCATTCATCTATCTGTATCATATCGTCCAGAATCCAATCTTTCCTTTTTCAATGCTATTCGATAATTCTGTCTGATTGTTCAAAATAATCTTCTTGTATTTTTAAAATCCCATAATTCTGTCAAACCCCTGAAAAGAATCTTCTACTTGTATTTAAACTCTTACTCTTATTACTGTTATATGCTCGTTTAATTATGGCCGGAATTCTAGGATTTTATTTTATGAAATAACCTCGTTAACTACCCCAGACCCCACTCGCCACCATTATTATTTGGACCTTATTATAAGGGTGGTGGATTGGCAGTATCGGTAGAGGGTCGGACGCCATGCTTTCCAGCATAGTTACGTCCCTTTACGATCTGAGTTCAAATCCCGCCGAGGTTGACTTTGCCTTTCATCCTTACGGGGTCGATAAAATAAAGTACCAGTAATGCACTGGGGTAATTGCTGGCCTTGTGCCTAAAGTAGAAACAATTATTATTTGGACCTACCCCAGACCCCACTCACCACCATTATTATTTGGACCTACCCCAGACCCCACTCACCACCATTATTATTTGGACCTACCCCAGACCCCACTCACCACCATTATTATTTGAACCTACCCCAGACCCCACTCACCACCATTATTATTTGGACCTACCCCAGACCCCACTCACCACCATTATTATTTGGACCTACCCCAGACCCCACTCACCACCATTATTATTTGGACCTACCCCAGACCCCACTCACCACCATTATTATTTGGACCTACCCCAGACCCCACTCACCACCATTATTATTTGGACCTACCCCAGACCCCACTCACCACCATTATTATTTGGACCTACCCCAGACCCCACTCACCACCATTATTATTTGGACCTACCCCAGACCCCACTCACCACCATTATTATTTGGACCTACCCCAGACCCCACTCACCACCATTATTATTTGGACCTACTCTAGACCCCACTCACCACCATTATTATTTGAACCTACCCCAGACCCCACTCACCACCATTATTATTTGGACCTACCCCAGACCCCACTCACCACCATTATTATTTGGACCTACCCCAGACCCCACTCACCACCATTATTATTTGGACCTACTCCAGACCCCACTCACCACCATTATTATTTGAACCTACCCCAGACCCCACTCACCACCATTATTATTTGGACCTACCCCAGACCCCACTCACCACCATTATTATTTGGACCTACCCCAGACCCCACTCGCCACCATTATTATTTGAACCTACCCCAGACCCCACTCGCCACCATTATTATTTGGACCTACTCCAGACCCCACTCACCACCATTATTATTTGGACCTACTCCAGACCCCACTCACCACCATTATTATTTGAACCTACCCCAGACCCCACTCGCCACCATTATTATTTGAACCTACCCCAGACCCCACTCGCCACCATTATTATTTGGACCTACTCCAGACCCCACTCACCACCATTATTATTTGGACCTACTCCAGACCCCACTCACCACCATTATTATTTGGACCTACCCCAGACCCCACTCACCACCATTATTATTTGGACCTACTCCAGACCCCACTCACCACCATTATTATTTGGACCTACTCCAGACCCCACTCACCACCATTATTATTTGGACCTACCCCAGACCCCACTCACCACCATTATTATTTGGACCAATCATAAGTCAGCGGCCTATGTTATCACTTAAGTTTAGACCTGGTTGCCTTTCGATATGATGGATGGACTACGGAATTCTGGAGAGTCGGAAAAATTTGGACACTCAGTGACAATGCCAAAGATAAAGACAAATTCACCTCATGCTGCCGGACGAGAATGCAAGAACTCCTCTTTATTTCGGCCGCGGATGGCTAACATGGCCCCATCTCACTCACCCCTCCCTGCGCCCCATCCTTCCCACCCTCCAAACGCAATCCAAAACTTCAGAGTTGGTACCATGAATGTAGGCACCTTAAAAGGTCGCTCTAACGAGGTTGTAGAAATGCTTGAATGTAAGGAAGTTAATGTTTGTTGTATTCAAGAGACCAGGTGGAGGCGTGGGTCTGCTAGATTCATTGTGGGTAAAAAACGATGCTATAAGCTTTTCTGGGTGAGAAATGACAATGGGCTGGGTGGAGTAGGAATCATGTTAGCAGAAAAATGGGTAGATAAGGTAATTGATGTAAATAGAGTGAACGACAGAATAATTAAAATAAGACATGTCTTCAATAGAACTACTGTGACAATAATATCTGCATATGCACCCCAATCTGGACTGCCTGGCGTTATAAAAGACAGATTCTATGAGTCGTTAATGCTCACTACCTCCCAAATAACCGACAGTGACTACATAATTATTGCTGGCAACCTAAATGGTCACATTGGACAACATTGTGATGGCTATGATGGAATCCATGGAGGCTATGGGTTTAGTACTAGAAATGAGGAAGGCTCCAGAATCCTGGAATTCTGTGACGCAAATAACCTAACTATCTGTAACACTAACTTCAAAAAACAAGACAATCACTTGATCACCTATAGATGAGGGGAATACGCCAGCCAGATAGATTTTATCCTTGCCAAAAGACGTGACAGAGTGTCTGTTGTAAACACTAAATCCCTCCCCCATGAAGAATGCACCTCCCAACATAGCCTCATAGTTAGCGACCTCATAGTCAGGACGAGACGTACTCGACAACAGAGGAGGATTACCCTAAGGAGAAGAATAGGGAAGTTAAAGGACCCCACAGCCAGTAAACAAATTTAAAAACATATTACTTGATGCTTTTGACAGTAAAGAAGAGCAATTAGAGATGTACAATATAGAGAAACAGTGGGAATAACTGAAAGTTAACCTGCTGAAGGGGACAGATGAAATATGTGGCTGGAGCAGACCTATAGGCAGGAGGAGAGTAACATGGTGGTGGAACAGTAAGGTGGAGGAGTCAATCAAGGCCAAAAAACAGGCTTGGAAAGTATGGCGGGATGGGGAAGTAGAGAAGACTATCAAGTGGCTAGGAGGGAAGCTAGGAGACAAGTGTACTTCACAAGAAGGGAAGCAGAGGAAAGAAAGTTCAAGCATGTTCTACAACGCGAGGACCAAAAACGTGAGGTGTTCAGGAGTGCTAGGCAATGTGTCAAGGAAAACCGTGATATTGTCAGGGAGAAGTGTGTCCGTAATGATGATGGTGTACTTGCCATCACTGACGCTGATAAGAATGTAGCTTCGAAGTGTCACGACGAAAGGCTTAAGGCAATCAAAGATATGAAGACGGGCAAGGCGGCTGGGCCTTCAGAAATAGTTGCTGAAATGCTGAAAGCATCTGGAACGGTGGGACACACTATGGTCACCCGGATAGTAAACCAAGTCATACAGAATGGGGTCATACAGAATGGGGTCATAC
>OZ024765.1:20387877-20395377 GCA_964016885.1 Eledone cirrhosa
CTTTACAGAGTGGACTGGGTGCTTTTTGTTGTGACACCTACATGACCACTTTACAGTATGGACTGGGTGCTTTTTGTTGTGACACCTACATGACCACTACACAGAGTGGACTAGGTGCTTTTTGTCATGACACCTATATGACCACTTTACAGAGTGGACTGGGTGCTTTTTGTTGTGTCACCTACATGACCACTTTACAGTATGGACTGGGTGCTTTTTGTTGGTACACCTACATGACCACTTTACAGTGTGGACTGGGTGCTTTTTGTTGTGTCACCTACATGACCACTTTACAGTGTGGACTGGGTGCTTTTTGTTGGTACACCTACATGACCACTTTACAGTGTGGACTGGGTGCTTTTTGTTGTGTCACCTACATGACCACTTTACAGTGTGGACTGGGTGCTTTTTGTTGGTACACCTACATGACCACTTTACAGTGTGGACTGGGTACTTTTTGTTGTGACACCTACATGACCACTTTACAGTGTGGACTGGGTGCTTTTTGTTGTGTCACCTACATGACTACTTTACAGTGTGGACTGGGTGCTATTTGTTGTGACACCTACATGACCACTTTACAGTGTGGACTGAGTGCTTTGTTGTCATGACACCTACATGACCACTTTACAGTGTGGACTGGGTGCTATTTGTTGTGTCACCTACATGACCACTTTACAGTGTGGACTGGGTGCTTTTTGTTGTGACACCTACATGACCACTTTACAGTGTGGACTGGGTGCTTTTTGTCATGACACGTACATGACCACTTTACAGTGTGTACTGTGTATCTTTTGTTGTGACACCTACATGACCACTTTACAGTGTGGACTGGGTGTTTTTTGTCGTGACACCTACATGACCACTTTACAGTGTGGACTGGGTGCTATTTGTCGTGACACCTACATGACCACTTTACAGTGTGGACTGGGTGCTTTTTGTCGTGACACCTACATGACCACTTTACAGTGTGGAGTGGGTGCTATTTGTCGTGACACCTACATGACCACTTTACAGTGTGGACTGAGTGCTATTTGTCGTGACACCTACATGACCACTTTACAGTGTGGACTGGGTGCTTTTTGTCATGACACCTACATGACCACTTTACAGTGTGGACTGGGTGCTATTTGTCGTGACACCTACATGACCACTTTACAGTGTGGACTGGGTGGTTTTTGTCATGACACCTACATGACCACTTTACAGTATGGACTGGGTGCTTTTTGTCATGACACCTACATGGCCACTTTACAGTGTGGACTGGGTGTTTTTTGTCGTCGTGTGTGTGTATATATATATATATTTATATATATATATATATATATATATATATATATATGTTTTATTCTATGCATGAAAACATGCATGTTTGAGTATGTATCTGTGTGTGTATGTATATATATATGTATGTGTTATTCTATACATGCAAATGTATGTGTATATGTGTTAGTCTGACTCAGTACGTATATATCTGTGTGTTTATACAGGAAAATGTGTATGTATGTGTCTCTCTCTCTATATATAGGAAAATATGTATGTATATGTGTCCAATTTAATAAATATATATCAGCACAGTTGAGGTATGTCAGACATCAATTTATTTTATCTGATGAGGACGTCCTGAGGAAACTGCTCAGTACCTCTGAAATATATATAATAAAATATATTTGATAACATGAATGTCTATATTTATTAATATTTTGAAGTAATATATATATATATATACACATATCTACATAGTAGACTATTAATTATAGATAATTCTGAGTGTGTTTATATATGTGTGTAGATATGTGTATTTTATATATATATATATATATATATATATATATATATGTGTGTGTGTTTATACAGGAAAATGTTTGTGTATGTATGTCCAACTCAATATATATATATACAGGTAAATATGTGTGTATACATGTATGTATCCAACTCAGTATATATATATATATATAAACAACCGTCCAAACCCATGCAAGCGTGGAACATGGACATTAAACGATGATGATGATGATGATGATGATGATGAAACAAACATAAATTATCGAGATTCGCATTTCGGCCCACGAAATAACGAAAAACAACCTCCGAGATGTGAGGCAAGTGCTCAATGATTCAGATGAACCAGAGCTATAACAAACGTTAAAGGCCAAACACACTGAGACGATGGTTAAACAATCATTCGCATAGCCCAAAAAAACGATCAAGTAATTCGGGTATTGAAAATTTACCCGGACCCCTGGAAGGTTGGTAAAATCCAGTATATGGGCTTCTGCGGCTCCTATATCAAGTACCGTCCGCTTACATAAATAATGTCAGGCTTCTGGTAAGATGATTGAACAAGGAAGCCACTTTCTCAACAGGTTTTAGTTCAATGTTAATACAAGGACTGACTATTGCTGACTCCACGTGGGGATCGGCAAGGGAGGCAACCCCTATATCAGGCGAATAAATTCAGTTGTGTGTATATATATATATATATATATATATATATATATACAGGTAAATATGTGTGTATACATGTATGTGCCCAACTCATATATATATGTATGTGTGTGTGTATGTGCGTGTGTGTGTGTGCATCTATGTATATATGTTTATGAATATATATATATATACATATACATGTGTGTGTATCAATGTATGTATGTACCTATATATATATATGTGTGTGTGTGTGTCACTTTAATTCTGTGTGTGTCTATATATATACGTGTGTGAATATCTGTGTATGTAAATGTGTAAGTGAGTATATGTATGCATGTGTGTGTGTGAGTATGTATGTATGTATATGTATATGTATGTATATGTATATATTTATGTGTGTATATGTATATATGTATGCATGTAAGTATGTATGTATATGTATATATTTATGTGTGTAGGTATATATGTATGTATTTATGTGTGTGTAGGTATATATATATATATATATATGTATGTATATATGTATGTATGTATGTATTTGTGTGTGTAGGTATATATAAGTATGTATGTATGTATGTATGTACGTATATGTATATATTTAAGTATGTATGTATGTATGTATGTATGTATGTGTATGTGTACTTCTATTATTTAGGCTTCATTATTACCATTATTACCATTCTGAGTTTTATTATTGCCATTATAATTATAATTATCAATAATATTTGATAATGATATTAAAATAAACGATAATTATATTTTTTCAAAAGCTGATGCAGCAGTAAAAGAAAGTGGGTGGAAGGGGACTGTAAGACGGGTGTTCACTTCAATTATCTTCACCCTCACCAAACTCTTGGCTTTCATTTCCTCTTCCAACATCTTTACTCATGTCTTTATTGGTCTTCCATTTCCTCTTCTTCCTTCCGCGTTCATTTCCTCTCCCCCAGTCACTCTCACCCTTCAACACGTTACCCAACCATCTCACTCCATTTCTCTTCACAACATTCATCACTGACTCTATTCTTTCCTCAATACATGACCCAACCATCTCCAACTGATGCAGCTGGATCTCCAAGTGTTACCAGCCAAGTTCATGGATGTTATCCAACTTTCTTGCTCTGGGTCTCCTGCCGTTTGGTTTTTGCCTGTAATATCTGTCCAACAATTCTTTCCTGAGACATTCTAACCACATGTCCATAGAATCAGAGCTGTGATCTCTCAATTCAGAGAAGTAGCAGCTCTACCTGGAGTGACTCTCTGATCTCCCAGCTACAAATCTGTCCAGTGATTCTTTCCTGAGACATTCTAACCACATGTCCATAGTATCAGAGCTGTGATCTCTCAATTCAGAGAAGTAGCAGCTCTACCTGGAGTGACTCTCTGATCTCCCAGCTACAAATCTGTCCAGTGATTCTTTCCTGAGACATTCTAACCACATGTCCATAGTATCAGAGCTGTAATCTCTCAATTTGGAGAAGTAGCAGCTCTACCTGGAGTGACTCTCTGATCTCTGAGCTACAAATCTGTCCAGTGATTCTTTCCTGAGACATTCTAACCACATGTCCATAGAATCAGAGCTGTGATCTCTCAATTCAGAGAAGTAGCAGCTCTACCTGGAGTGACTCTCTGATCTCCCAGCTACAAATCTGTCCAGTGATTCTTTCCTGATACATTCTAACCACATGTCCATAGTATCAGAGCTGTGATCTCTCAATTCAGAGAAGTAGCAGCTCTACCTGGAGTGACTCTCTGATCTCTGAGCTACAAATCTATCCAGAGATTCTTTCCTGATACATTCTAACCACATGTCCATAGAATCAGAGCTGTGATCTCTCAATTCAGAGAAGTAGCAGCTCTACCTGGAGTGACTCTCTGATCTCTGAGCTACAAATCTGTCCAGTGATTCTTTCCTGAGACATTCTAACCACATGTCCATAGTATCAGAGCTGTGATCTCTCAATTCAGAGAAGTAGCAGCTCTACCTGGAGTGACTCTCTGATCTCCCAGCTACAAATCTGTCCAGGAATTCTTTCCTGAGACATTCTAACCACATGTCCATAGAATCAGAGCTGTGATCTCTCAATTCAGAGAAGTAGCAGCTCTACCTGGAGTAACTCTCTGATCTCAGAGCTACAAATCTGTCCAGTGATTCTTTCCTGAGACATTCTAACCACATGTCCATAGTATCACAGCTGTGATATCTCAATTCAGACAAGTAGCAGCTCTACCTGGAGTAACTCTCTGATCTCAGAGCTACAAATCTGTCCAGTGATTCTTTCCTGAGACATTCTAACCACATGTCCATAGTATCAGAGCTGTGATCTCTCAATTCAGAGAAGTAGCAGCTCTACCTGGAGTGACTCTCTGATCTCCCAGCTACAAATCTATCCAGAGATTCTTTCCTGAGACATTCTAACCACATGTCCATAGTATCACAGCTGTGATCTCTCAATTCAGAGAAGTAGCAGCTCTACCTGGAGTGACTCTCTGATCTCCCAGCTACAAATCTATCCAGTGATTCTTTCCTGAGACATTCTAACCACATGTCCATAGTATCATAGTCCATTAAATATACGCGCTTTTCTCCACTGATCAGCTCAAGGTTTGATCTGTATCGATCTTACCCGACTCTACTAGCATTTTATGGGGTCCGTCGAGTTGCGGATTATAGAGTCGGGTAAGATCAATACAGATCGAACCTTGAGCTGATCAGTGGCGAAACGCGCGTCCCCTACCAATAAATGTAATGAAGGAGTAACCAATCGTCCTTGTTATTTTTTCAATATATATATATATATATATATATATATATATATATATATATATATTTCGTTTCTGAATTTGTTTAGCAAGATTCTTTATCTGAAAACGTGTGTTGAAACCGATATTGTTATACTTTGGGAGGGTCATGTTGCCAATAAGAAACACACACACCAGTTGCTTTCACTTCAATTTATTATATATTTATAAATTTACAAATTTATAAATTTCTGGTTGGTTCCACAACCAGATAGTTGTTTATATATAGTCATAGTTCTTTCGTCACACACCCTGTGACTTCTTCAGTGACTGGGGATTCCTTTCTTTGTTTCTGTGCCTCTCCTTTGTTCTGTCCTACGCCATTTTGTTTCTGTGTGTGTGTTGTTTGCTCAGTTTGCGCATGCGCCACATCCGGGTGTCTGTGTGTGTTTATGTTCATTTATCTATTTGTTTATTTACATGTTACTGGTTGTTTGTTTGTTCTATGTGTGTGTGTGTTTTCAATTTGTCCTTAATTGTAAGTTGTGATGTTGCTGTTCCACTCATATTTTCTATTTAATTTTGGTTGTAATTCTTTTATGTTTATTGCCTCTGTAATTTGTCTAAACATTGCGTCTTTTCTGTGTGTAGATTCTATTTTTATTTCTATGTTCTCTAATTTACCCTTGTGTTCTATCTTAGCATGTTGGTAGAGTACAGATGATTCTTTATTATCTTGAAGGTCTCGCCAGTGTTCATTTATCCGTTCCCCTACACTACGAGCTGTCTCACCTATGTACACTATATTTTTGTCTCTACATTGTCCTTCATTACATCTTATGCTATACACTACATTTCTAGTTTTACAGTTAATATGGGGGCTTATTTTACAGGTTATACATTTCTTATCTATACATGAGGGTCTTTGAAAAGGGTATGTCTTTCTAATAAGTGTTTTTATGGAGGTACCTGGTCTTTCTACTATCTTAATATTGAGTTTATGTTTATTTAGGGCCCTTCTAAATTTGTAAGCTAGTTCACCTCTAGGGGTTGTATCAATGAACATTACACTCTGGTATTTATTGCTATCATACCATGAGTTTATTCTATTAGCCTTGTTCCTAGTTCTTTCTATTCTATTCCAAAATTTGCTCCTATACAATTATATATATATATAATAAATTGAAGTGAAAGCAACTGGTGCGTGTGTTTCTTATTGGCAACATGACCCTCCCAAAGTATAACCATATATATATACATATATATGAATATATATATATATATATATATATATGAATATATACACATATTGTGTGTGTATAATCAAAATGACTGAATACATTTAACATAGTTTGTGAGTTCTCATCTAAGGGTGTGACTTGCTTTGTTTTATTGTAGGGCAAGCCCCTAGCCTACCACCACCACCACCACCACCACACAATAGGAGATCTAGGACGAACCCCTAGCCTAACACTGCCAAACAACAACACTACAATATATGCCAACATTATCTCAGGTCAGAGATGTGTCTGGTTAAAGGGTCAAAGTTCAAACTAAACTGATTTTCTATTGATACGTTTCCTATTGATATGTGAGGCTTTGATCATGAAATGTCAGCCATGTTGATTCTGTCACACCACACACATCAACAGCTGGTTACACACACACACTGACATACATACACACTGACAGACATACACACTGACAGACATACACACTGACATACACACACACTGGCATACATACACACTGACATACACACACACTGACATACATACACACTGACATACATACACACTGACATACATACACACTGACATACACACACACTGACATACATACACACTGACATACACACACACTGACATACATACACACTGACATACATACACACTGACATACACACACACTGACATACACACACACTGACATACATACACACTGACATACACACACACTGACATACACACTGACATACACACACACTGACATACACACTGACATACATACACACTGACATACACACTGACATACACACTGACACATAACACACACACACACACATATACATATATACAAACAGACACACACACACACTGACATACATACACACTGACATACACACACACTGACATACATACACACTGACATACACACACACTGACATACACACACACTGACATACACACACACTGACATACATACACACTGACATACACACACACTGGCATACATACACACTGACATACATACACACTGACATACATACACACTGACATACACACACACTGACATACACACACACTGACATACATACACACTGACATACAT
>OZ024765.1:20412877-20417877 GCA_964016885.1 Eledone cirrhosa
TTGATTTAAAACTTCACTGCTCACAAGTGTTTTTTAAGCTTCATATCATGTCTCCCTATTTTATCTGATGAGAACGCAGATATCATCCCATGATGATATTTGTATATAAATATATATATATATATATATTTAAAAGAATAGAGGTGTAACGCACAAGTTATTATATATTGGTAAACGGAATAGAAAATGCTGACAAATTGTTCACAGTGAAAAATAGTTTAATTAGGAATAAGTGAGAATTAGTAATAGTATTGGTTAGTATTCAGTTTTGGTTTTAAGTTTTACCGGTTGCGCATTTCTAAATGCTTTTCAAAAATAATTTTGAGATAGAGCGTCCGTGATGTTTGCTCTGATCAGAGCAAACATCACGGCCGCTCTATCTTTTGAAAAGCATTAGAAATGCGCAACCAGTAAACCTTAAAACCAAAAGTGAATACTAACCAATACTATTACTAATTCTCACTTATTCCTAATTAAACTATTTTTCACTGTGAACAATTTGTCAGCATTTTCTATTCCGTTTACCAATATATATATATATACACACACACACATATTAATTTTAAACGTTCTTACTCCAGATTGTCCCCAACTGATCAATATAACATGGCTGGTTGTTGGAATTATCGGTGGAATTCTGGTAATTGGAATTCTGGCTTTGATTATTTGGAAAGGTTTCACAACCTATTACGACAGACGAGAGATGGCACGGTTTGAAAGTGAACAGAAAAAGGCACAGTGGCACCCTGTAAGTAGAAATATTTCTTTCTTGATGGTTGTGGAGGTGTGGTGGTGTGTGGGGATGGGGGTGTAGTTGTGGTGGTGGTGTTATGGTGGTGTAGTTGTGGTGGTGGTGGTGGTGCAGGTGACGGTGGCACCCTGTAAGTAGAAATATTTCTTTCTTGATGGTTGTGGTGGTGTGATGGTTGTGTGGGGGTGGTGGTGTTATGGTCGTGGGGGTGTAGTTGTGGTGGTGGTGGTGGTGGTGGTGGTGCAGGTGAAGGTGGCACCCTGTAAGTAGAAATATTTCTTTCTTGATGGTGGTGTGTGGTGGTGGTGGTTGTGGGGGTAGTGGTGTAGAGGTGATGGTGGTGTAGGTGTTGGTGATGGTGGTTGTGTTGTGGTGGGGAATGTGATGGTGTGGTGGTGATTGTGGCGGGGGTTGATGTTGGTGGTGGTGGAGGAAATGGTAGTGGTGGTGGTGCTGTAGAGGTGTTGTGGTGGTGGTGGTTGTGGTAGTGGTGTAGAGGTGTTGTGGTGGTGGTAGGGGTGGTGGTTGTGTTGTGTTGGGGAAGGTGATGGTGTGGTGGTGGTGGGGGAAATGGTAGTGGTGGTGGTGCTGTAGAGGTGTTGTGGTAGTGGTGGTTGCGGTGATGGCAGTGGTGATCTCTTCCTTCCTTGATGGTGATGATGATGGTAGTAATAGGGGTGATGGTGGGGTTGGTGGTATATCTGTGATTATGTTCAGCCTTACAGGGTTGATAAAATACAGTACCAGTAATACGCTGTGGTGGAATTGACTTTCTACCCCCCCCAAAAAAAAATTGCTGGCCTTGTGCCAATGCTTTGCAGCAAAGAGTTACGGCCCTTTATTGTCTGAGTTCAAATCCCGCCGAGGTTAACTTTGCCTTTCATCCTTACGGGGTCGATAAAATAAAGTACCAGTAATACACTGGGATAATTGCTGGCCTTGTGCCTAAAGTAGGAACAATTATTACGGGGTCGATAAAATAAAGTACCAGTAATACACTGGGATAATTGCTAGCCTTGTGCCTAAAGTAGGAACAATTATTACGGGGTCGATAAAATAAAGTACCAGTAATACACTGGGGTAATTGCTGGCCTTGTGCCAAAAGTAGAAACAATTATTATTAAATAAAGTACCAGTAATACACTGGGGTAATTTGCTGGCCTTGTGCCAAAAGTAGGAACAATTATTACTATTAGAATTTTTACGGTCAGGGTGACCGTGGCTTTTTTGTGGGCTTTCCCCCACGGGCGACCCTTGGAGGTCCCCCCTTTGGGGGAATTTTTTATTGTTTATTTTTTTGTCACATCCTCTGTTTTTTTTTTTTTTTACACACACAAATGCCCATTTGTACCGTTCTGTGTTGTCCTTAATGTCTACTTTATGGCAACCCTTGTGGTTAATAAAGAAAGCATTATTATTATTATTATTATTAGTAGTAGTACCAGTAATGCACTGGGGGAATTGCTGGCCTTGTGCCTAAAGTAGAAACAATTATTATTATTATTATTATTATTATTTTTACTATTATTATTACTACTACTACCTCTACTACTACTACCACCACCACTGCTACTACTACCTCTACTACTACTATTACTACTACTACCTCTACTACTACTACTACTACTACTGTTACTACTACTACCTCTACTACTACTACTACTACCACTGCTACTACTACCACTACTACTACTACCTCTACTACTACTACCACCACCACTACTACTACTACCACTACTACTACCACTACTACTACCACTACTACCACTACCACTACTACCACTACTACCACTACCACCACTACTACCACTACCTCTACTACTACCACCACTACTACTACCTCTACTACTACCTCTACTACTACCACTACTACTACTACTACCACCACTACCACCACTACCACTACTACCACTACCACCACTACTACTACCACCACTACCACTACTACCACTACCACCACTACCACCACTACTACTCCCACTACTCTCCTGGTACACATGTCCTGACAAGATGTAAAGTCTGGTTTAGTGACACAACATCTTAAGCATGTGTTAAGTACTGTCCCAGCAGGTAGACTACCTACCTTAGACTGTTGTAATATATCAACATACTAATCTTATTTATACTTAAACTAACTGGCCCTCTGCCGTCTAAAAAGACAGCTAATTGTCATCATCATCATCATCATCTCATCATTGTTTAACATCCATTTTCCATGCTAGAATATGTTGGACGGAATATGGTTCATTAAAACAATTATATTTATATTTATAATTAATCAGTCCACGCTGTAATGTGGCCGTGTAGGCAACACGGTAAAAACCTCCCAGCCCCACACTGTAAATGTGGTTGGTGTTAGGAAGGGCATCCAGCTGTAGAAAACCCGCCAGACAGTCCACGCTGTAATGTGGCCGTGTAGGCAACACGGTAAAAACCTCCCAGTCCCACACTGTAAATGTGGTTGGTGTTAGGAAGGGCATACAGCTGTAGAAAACCCGCCAGACAGTCCACGCTGTAATGTGGCCGTGTAGGCAACACGGTAAAAACCTCCCAGCCCCACACTGTAAATGTGGTTGGTGTTAGGAAGGGCATCCAGCTGTAGAAAACCCGCCAGACAGTCCACGCTGTAATGTGGCCGTGTAGGCAACACGGTAAAAACCTCCCAGTCCCACACTGTATATGTGGTTGGTGTTAGGAAGGGCATCCAGCTGTAGAAAACCCGCCAGACAGTCCACGCTGTAATGTGGCCGTGTAGGCAACACGGTAAAAACCTCCCAGCCCCACACTGTAAATGTGGTTGGTGTTAGGAAGGGCATCCAGCTGTAGAAAACCCGCCAGACAGTCCACGCTGTAATGTGGCCGTGTAGGCAACACGGTAAAAACCTCCCAGCCCCACACTGTAAATGTGGTTGGTGTTAGGAAGGGCATCCAGCTGTAGAAAACCCGCCAGACAGTCCACGCTGTAATGTGGCCGTGTAGGCAACACGGTAAAAACCTCCCAGTCCCACACTGTATATGTGGTTGGTGTTAGGAAGGGCATCCAGCTGTAGAAAACCCGCCAGACAGTCCACGCTGTAATGTGGCCGTGTAGGCAACACGGTAAAAACCTCCCAGCCCCACACTGTAAATGTGGTTGGTGTTAGGAAGGGCATCCAGATGTAGAAAACCCGCCAGACAGTCCACGCTGTAATGTGGCCGTGTAGGCAACACGGTAAAAACCTCCCAGCCCCACACTGTAAATGTGGTTGGTGTTAGGAAGGGCATCCATCTGTAGAAAACCCGCCAGACAGTCCACGCTGTAATGTGGCCGTGTAGGCAACACGGTAAAAACCTCCCAGCCCCACACTGTAAATGTGGTTGGTGTTAGGAAGGGCATCCAGCTGTAGAAAACCCGCCAGACAGTCCACGCTGTAATGTGGCCGTGTAGGCAACACGGTAAAAACCTCCCAGCCCCACACTGTAAATGTGGTTGGTGTTAGGAAGGGCATCCAACTGTAGAAAACCCGCCAGACAGTCCTATGCGAGCAAGACAACCACTCTTGCCTCAAGTGGGAAAACTCCCGTCCAAACCCATGCAAGCGTGGAACACGGATGTTAAACGATGATGATGATGATGAATCAAAACAATTATATATATATTTATAATTAATCAAAACAATTATATATATATATGTCGGTTTGATGTTTTTTTTTTTCCCTGTTTTCTCTTTTCTTCCCTTTTCCCTCCTATTTTCCTTCCCTCCCTCCTCCGTTTTCCCAATAACTTACCCAGTTATTGATGCCCTGGGCGGTAGATATCTTGTCTTTAAAGCATGGAAATATCCGAGACCCCCAGTAGACAACTGATGAGGAAACCCCCCGCGCCATGTTCTTGATTTCTTCTTATTTTCACTCCATTTTAAGTTACCTTAAATAGCAACTACACAGCCATTTCTATTCTCTCTCTCTCTCTCTCTCTCTCTATATATATATATATAATATATATATATATATATATAACTTAATTCTGCCTTCCAAACAAGTCAACTCCAATTGATCTTTTAAGTCTCTCATAAACTCTCTTTAAACCCAAAAACATTTGGGATTATTAAATTTGCTAAGGTAAGATTCTTTTATCTTAGCAATTTTAATTTTCTTTCTAGTGCATTGTATGGTTTTCAAAATTATTTAAATTAACGATATATATATATAACAATGATCATGATGATGATCATCATCATCGTTTAACGTCCATCTTCCACGCTAGCAT
>OZ024765.1:20432877-20440377 GCA_964016885.1 Eledone cirrhosa
TTGTATATATATATATTTGTATATATATATATTTGTATATATATATATATTTGTATATATATATATATTTGTATATATATATATATTTGTATATATATATATATTTGTATATATATATATATTTGTATATATATATATATTTGTATATATATATATATATTTGTATATATATATATATTTGTATATATATATATATTTGTATATATATATATATTTGTATATATATATATATTTGTATATATATATATATTTGTATATATATATATTTGTATATATATATATTTGTATATATATATATTTGTATATATATATATATTTGTATATATATATATATTTGTATATATATATATATTTGTATATATATATATATTTGTATATATATATATATTTGTATATATATATATATATATTTGTATATATATATATATATATTTGTATATATATATATATATATTTGTATGTATATATATATATATTAGTTATAGGATTATCCAAGATGTAGTAATGGTTAATTACTACACTGGATATGGTTGACGTACGGTAAGAGGTTACTCTACGAGTTATGGAAGAATTGTTGAAGAAACTTAGTTCCTGATCCTTCAGTATTCCGGAGTGTATATAAAGAATGAATAATAACAGGTAGACATCATAAAAAGGTAATTTATTCCGTGTGCTTACAAGTGTTTCCACGGTGGTACTGCAGCCTAGTTATGCTACGTGCAAATTCACAAGTACTTGCAGAACTCAAATATCCAATGCCGTGACCACTGTTTCCTCAGAGCAGAATGGTAAAATGTACAATGTAAATACCCTTAAGTGGAAGATAGAGTAGAAAAGGAAGAGAGAAAATTAGGGAAGAGGGAGAGAGAAAGAAAGATATGCAGGGGTTGGAGAAGTAGAGAGTAGGAGAGCATAACTAGGCTGCAGTACCACTTGTAAGCACACGGAATAAATTACCTTTTTATGATGTCTACCTGTTATTATTCATTCTTTATATATATATATATATATATATATATATATATATATATATATATATTTGTATGTATATATATATATATATATTTGTATATAGATATATATATATACAAATATATATATATATACAAATATATATATATATATATATATATATATTTGTATATATATATATATATATATTTGTATATATATATATATATATATATACATTTGTATATATATATTTGTATATATATATTTGTATATATATATTTGTATATATATATATGTATATATATATTTGTATATATATATATGTATATATATGTATATATATATTTGTATATATATATATATATTTGTATATATATATTTGTATATATATATATAGGCTTCCACACGACTTAAAGATATTTACTTATTGTTCCACAATGCTTCACGCAAACTTCAATACTCTCTTATCTACACATACATATATATATGATGTATGTGTATATATATATATATATATATGATGTATGTGTATATATATATATATATGATGTATGTGTGTATATAATACTATCTTCCTTTATGTTATGTACAATGGTGATATGATATAATAATGTCCTGTATTAAACTTTTGAAAGGGTCGAGTGTGTAGCTGCATTGATTGGTGATGGTGATGGTGGTGATGATGATGATGGTGGTGGTGGTGGTGGTGGTGGTGGTGATGATGATGATGGTAGTGATGGTGGTGGTGGTGGTGGTGGTGGTGGTGATGATGATGATGGTAGTGATGGTGATGGTGGTGGTGGTGGTGGTGATGATGATGATGGTAGTGATGGTGGTGGTGGTGATGGTGATGATGGTGATTGAGCCAGGAATTGTTTGCATCCGTAAGGGAACTGTTTAGACCCATCTGCATTGTCGAGGCTTCCAAACGACTTAAAGATATTTACATATATATATATATATTTGTATATATATATATATTTGTATATATATATATTTGTATATATATATATATATTTGTATATATATATATATTTGTATATATATATATTTGTATATATATATATATATTTGTATATATATATATATATTTGTAAATATATATATATATTTGTATATATATATATATATTTGTATATATATATATATATTTGTATATATATATATTTGTATATATATATATTTGTATATATATATATATATTTGTATATATATATATATTTGTATATATATATATTTGTATATATATATATATATATATTTGTATATATATATATATTTGTATATATATATATATTTGTATATATATATATTTGTATATATATATATATATATTTGTAAATATATATATATATTTGTATATATATATATTTGTATATATATATATTTGTATATATATATATATATTTGTATATATATCTATATATTTGTATATATATATATATCATCATCATCATCATCATCATCAGGTTTAACGTCCATGTTCCACGCTTGCATGGGTTTGGACGGGGGTTTTCCCACTTGAGGCAAGAGTGGTTGTCTTGCTCGCATAGGACTGTCTGGCGGGTTTTCTACAGTTGGATGCCCTTCCTAACACCAACCACATTTACAGTGTGGGGCTGGGAGGTTTTTACCGTGTTGCCTACACGGCCACATTACAGCGTGGACTGTCTGGCGGGTTTTCTACAGCTGGATGCCCTTCCTAACACCAACCACATTTACAGTGTGGGGCTGGGAGGTTTTTACCGTGTTGCCTACACGGTCACATTTACAGCGTGGACTGTGTGTTTTTTTGTCGTGACACCTACACGATCTCATTTGTTTCGGCCTGGATGTTGTGGGACCAACATAACTTTACATTGAAAGGGGCGGTGTGGGTGGGGTGGAGGTGGTGGGACGGGGGTGTGTTTTGATAGAGGTGCCTACTGACTGTAGTAGGTTTTTACTTTGTATTTAGGTAAGGCGGGTCTTCTCTATTACTGAGTACCGCCAAAGGTCTCGGTCCAGTGACATTGTCTTGGAGAGGTGTAAGCGTGTGAGGTCGGAATTTATCAGCTCGTCCCATGTTTTTCTGGGTCTGCCTACTCCGTGGCTACCGTCTATCTTTATTGCCCTGCACTTTGTTATACAGCTGTCGTCTTTCATGCGCATCACGTGACCGTACCAACGTAGCCTTCTCTCGAGTAAACAACATCTGATCCCTCTTATTTCTAATTTTTTCCTTAGTTCGTTTATGCTTTGCCGTTCACGTATATTACTATTGCACATCCAGCGGAGCATGCAAGCTTCGTTCCTCTCTAGTCTGCGTATATCCTCTGCACACAATGCCCAGGTCTCACCGCCATGCAGCATTGCTGTTCGTATGCAGGCATCGTATAACCTGCCTTTCATTTTTAGGGAGAACCCTCTAGCGGCTAATAGTGGTATAAGCTCTCTGAACTTTTTCCATCCAGTTCTGACTCTAGCTACTGTACTTTCAGAGCACCCTCCCCCACTGCTGATTTTGTCACCCAGATAACGGAAGCTGTCCACTATTTCTATAGAACCCTCTGCGCAGTTGAAGGAGCTAGTATTTTGTGGGCACTTGCTGCTACTTATTGCACCAGAGCACCGGCCACATGTAAAATCTATGTTCTTAGTTAGCTTACCTGTGATCCCACTACATCTTTTATGCACCCATACTTTGCATTTGGGACATAAAATGGAGTTTCTACCTACGCCTTTCCTACACACTGAGCATGGCCATTTCCCCGATGGGACCGCAGCCTTATTTTCTTTCCTACAAACTAGAACTTTAGTCTTAGCCAGGTTAATTTTAAGGCCTTTTGATTCTAGGCCGTGCTTCCACGTTTGGAATTTCTTCTCTAGTTCGGTCATTGATTCAGCTATGAGCGTTAGATCATCTGCGTATAGGAGTTCCCATGGGCAGCCGGTCTTGAACTCCTCTGTTATAGCCTGAAGGGCAATAATAAATAGTAGGGGGCTAAGTACAGAGCCCTGATGGACACCAACTTTTACGCTAAACTCTTCACTATATTCGTTGTTAATTCTAACCTTACTGACTGTTTCTTTATACATGGCTTGTATAGCTCTCACAAGCCATTCGTCAACACCTAGTTTTCTAAGAGACCACCAGATAATGGAACGGGGGACTCTGTCGAATGCTTTCTCCAAGTCGACAAAAGCTAAGTATAGGGGTTTACTTTTAGCTAGGTACTTCTCCTGTAGTTGTCGTACAATGAAAAGAGCGTCTGTGGTACTTTTGCCTGACACAAACCCGAACTGCATTTCATCTAGATCAATTCTCTCTCTGATTAGTTGCGCTATTACTTTTTCCGTGACCTTCATGACCTGGTCGATTAATTTAATGCCTCTATAGTTACTCCTATCTAGGGCATCTCCTTTTCCCTTATAGCAGTTAACGATGATGCTGCTACGCCATTCCTTCGGAACAACCCCATTCTGTACGACTTGGTTAACTATCCGGGTGACCATGGTGTGTCCCACCGAACCAGATGCCTTCAGCATCTCAGCAACTATTTCCGAAGGCCCAGCCGCCTTACCCCTCTTCATATCTTTGATTGCCTTACTTATTATACTACCTTTAACTAACACTGCTGGTCCCTCTATTGGATCGATCTGGGGGAGACTGTCTTTCTCCCATTTGTTCTCCTCATTTAGAAGCCTTTCATAGTGACACTTCCAAGCTACCTTCTTATCAGCGTCGGTGATGGCAAGTACGCCATCATCGTTAAGTACACACTTCTCCCCGACAATATCACGGTTTTCCTTGATACATTGCCTGGCAATCCTGAACACCTCACGTTTTTGGTCCTCACGTTGTAGAACATGCTTGAACTTTCTTTCCTCTGCTTCCCTTCTTGCGAAGTACACTTGTCTCCTAGCTTCCCTCCTGGCCACTTGATAGTCTTCTCTACTTCCCCCATCCCGCCATACTTTCCAAGCCTGCTTTTTGGCCTTAATTGACTCCTCCACCTTACTGTTCCACCACCATGTTACTCTCCTCCTACCTACAGGCCTGCTCCAGCCACAGACTTCGTCTGCCGCCGTCAGCAGGTTTGCTCTCAGGAATTCCCACTGTTCCTCTATATTGTACGACTCTAATTGCTCTTCCTTACTGTCGAAAGCGTCAAGTAATTTGCTTTGAAATTTATTTCTGGCTATGGGGTCCTTTAGCTTCCATATTTTTCTCCTGAGGATAGTCCTCTTTCGCTGTCTAGTACGTCTCGTCCTGACTATGAGGTCGCTAATTATCAGTCTATGTTGGGAGGTGAATTCTTCATGGGGGTGGGATTTAGTGTTAACAACAGACACTCTCACTATATTTGTATATATATATATATATTTGTATATATATATATATATATATCTATATTTGTATATATATATATATATATTTGTATATATATATATATATATATATTTGTATATATATATATATATATTTGTATATATATATATATATATATATTTGTATATATATATATATATATATTTGTATATATATATATATATATATTTGTATATATATATATATATATATTTGTATATATATATATATATATTTGTATATATATATATTTGTATATATATATATATATATATTTGTATATATATATATATATATTTGTATATATATATATATTTGTATATATATATATATGTATATATATATATATATATATTTGTATATATATATATATATATATATATTTGTATATATATATATATATATATATTTGTGTATATATATTTGTATATATATGTGTGTATGTATGTATATATATTCTTTTACTCTTTAACTTGTTCCAGCCATCCAGCTGAGGCCATGCTGGGGCACTGCCCTTGTTGCTACACATTCTATCTTCAGCCTGTGTTGGCTGGGCATTGGTGTAAGAGGCAGTTTGTTGCTGCTGCTCTTAAGTTACCTTTGTGCTGTGCTGGGGGCTCATCCGAGATCCTGGATAGCAAGGTGTCAAGATGTTTCTTGAAAACATCCACGTCCACACCATGCACATCTCTCAAATTTCTTGTTAAAGAGTTAAGGGTCTTTGAAACACAGGATATTGCAATATCTGCTCCTTATTCTAGTATCTATCTATCTATCTAGGGTGGGTAAAATTACCGAGATCCATGGATGAGTTCTCTCCAGCGGTCTCTGTCCCTCATCATCACTGCCATTTCCTGCATTTCCAAGAGACCAGTGTCTGTCCTTAGGGCATCAACATATGTCAACTTCGGTCTTCCTCTTCCCGTGTGTCCATGCAGGGCCTCCCAAAAGTCAGCTCGAAAGTGACACAGAGGAGACAGGTTAGCTGGACATGCTCACCGACATCCAGAGTTGACACTGCACTCAGTGCTCCTGTGGGCGCCCCTACATGGATACATACATATATACATATATATATGTATCGATCAACTCTCACCCAAATCCGTTCTCTCGTCCGAGATCTCCCCAAGGCCTACCTCCATCTCTCCTCCACTTGCCACCCTTTCCTCGCCCAATCCCTTATCCAATTCATCCTTTACCTCCTTTTCAATTTCCTCACTTCCGTAAAAAACCATAAACTCGACTCTCCCTGCTCCCTGCCTGTCGTCACCGACCACTAAGCCCTCTATCCCGTCACCTACCACTGAATCTGCACACGCTTGGCCCCTCCGCCTCTTTCACATCCCTGCACTGTAGTCACCATACCCTAGGACCTACCACTCTCCAAAGCTCAGCGCTCCCTCCTCGCCCGTGGTTTGCGTTTTATACCAACCACATCTACCTGCGACTATGTGAGGTAAAGCCTTTACCATGAAAATACAATAGTATATATAGAGTAATGTAAATGTTATGTGAGATATTATGTGAGGTAAAGCCTTTACTGTAAAAATACAATAGTATATATATAGTAATGTAAATGTTATGTGAGGTAAAGCCTTTACTGTGACAATACAATAGTATATATAGAGTAATGTAAATGTTATGTGAGATATTATGTGAGGTAAAGTCTTTACTGTGAAAATACAATAGTATATATAGAGTAATGTAAATGTTATGTGAGGTATTATGTGAGGTAAAGACTTTACTGTGAAAATACAATAGTATATATAGAGTAATGTAAATGTTATGTGAGATATTATGTGAGGTAAAGCCTTTACCATGAAAATACAATAGTATATATAGAGTAATGTAAATGTTATGTGAGATATTATGTGAGGTAAAGCCTTTACTGTGAAAATACAATAGTATATATACAGTAATGTAAATGTTATGTGAGATATTATGTGAGGTAAAGCCTTTACTGTGAAAATACAATAGTATATATAGAGTAATGTAAATGTTATGTGAGATATGTGAGGTAAAGCCTTTACTGTGAAAATACAATAGTATATATAGAGTAATGTAAATGTTATGTGAGATATTATGTGAGGTAAAGCCTTTACTGTGAAAATACAATAGTATATATAGAGTAATGTAAATGTTATGTGAGATATTATGTGAGGTAAAGCCTTTACCATGAAAATACAATAGTATAT
>OZ024765.1:20445377-20455377 GCA_964016885.1 Eledone cirrhosa
TGTTGTTTCTTCTTTATTACTGACACCTACAGCAGGTAATTAAATAGACTTAATTAACTCTCTAATTAAATAATTACAACATTCTTTATTAACAGGAATAATATTTAAATGAAGGTTTTCTTCGTCCAGTGCGTCTTGTTTATATTTTAAGTATAACTTGCCTTAAAACTCATTAGAGGGGTTGCCCAGTACCCCTGGCTGCTGTCTTTTGCTCTGGTGGTGACCCCGTTGTCCATCCCTTCTTTCATATTTTCTTTAATATTACAACATTAAAAGAATATATCTTTCTGAAATAATCGCGAGCAATTTATAATGTTATCTAAGCATTTGTAATGTTATTTATGTATATATTTTGTGGGACTGCCGCGAGATAGAGGGGTGGTGAAGAGCTGCAGTTGTAGGGGGATTGCCGGAAGTTGGGGGACGGGGCGACTCGAAGGACCAGGCGGTCAACAGGGGCCTCTTCGCCATAGGCGCCCGAAGGTCACGGACGTGTGAAGACAGACGCAAGCCGAAAATACCCCCAGGTGGACCAGAGAGATGCAAGGTAAGTCCGAATGCCTCCGACTACAAGATATTTCGGCCTTTAATGAAATCTTCCATCTTTCGGCATTTTTAGTTTAGCTTTCTTCGGCAGGTCTCTGTATTTTGACAGTTTTCCATTGTTTTTATAAATGTATTCTTGTCAGCTGGTACAGAAATATCTATAAGGGTCCATGTCCGATGTGTTTTGTTTTTTATGAGGATCTCTGGTCTGTTAGCGGCGATTTCTTGTTCGGTTATGAAAATTATTAAACATCTTTCCAACAACAACAACCCTGAGTACCTTTTTGATTCCCATGTGTCTAACACCTGTGGACATGCCTACAAAGTCAGAAAACTACATATACACACACACCTGGGTATGGATACATTAAAGCTCCGACATCTGGCAACTGACTTGGTAGACACCCACAAAATTATTAACCATCTTTCCAACAACAACCCTGAGCGCCTTTTTGAATTCCATGTGTCTAACACCTGTGGACATGCCTACAAAGTCAGAAAACAGCACAGCTCCCATGACTTTCGGAAACATTTTTTCACGCTCAGAGTTGCTGAAGCATGGAACAAACTACCTGCATCAGTTGTTAGCTGTCGAGACACTGCATCCTTTAAAACCTCCATGGAACAAACTACCTACATCAGTTGTTAGCTGTCGAGACACTGCATCCTTTAAAACCTCCATGGAACAAACTACCTGCATCAGTTGTTAGCTGTCGAGCCACTGCATCCTTTAAAACCTCCATGGAACAAACTACCTGCATCAGTTGTTAGCTGTCGAGACACTGCATCCTTTAAAACTTCCATGGAACAAACTACCTGCATCAGTTGTTAGCTGTCGAGACACTGCATCCTTTAAAACCTCCATGGAACAAACTCCCTGCATCAGTTGTTAGCTGTCGAGACACTGCATCCTTTAAAACCTCCATGGAACAAACTACCTGCATCAGTTGTTAGCTGTCGGGACACTGCATCCTTTAAAACCTCCATGGAACAAACTACCTGCATCAGTTGTTAGCTGTCGGGACACTGCATCCTTTAAAACCTCCATGGAACAAACTACCTGCATCAGTTGTTAGCTGTCGGGACACTGCATCCTTTAAAACCTCCATGGAACAAACTCCCTGCATCAGTTGTTAGCTGTCGAGACACTGCATCCTTTAAAACCTCCATGGAACAAACTACCTGCATCAGTTGTTAGCTATCGAGACACTGCATCCTTTAAAACCTCCATGGAACAAACTACCTGCATCAGTTGTTAGCTGTCGAGACACTGCATCCTTTAAAACTTCCATGGAACAAACTACCTGCATCAGTTGTTAGCTGTCGAGACACTGCATCCTTTAAAACCTCCATGGAACAAACTCCCTGCATCAGTTGTTAGCTGTCGAGACACTGCATCCTTTAAAACCTCCATGGAACAAACTACCTGCATCAGTTGTTAGCTGTCGAGACACTGCATCCTTTAAAACCTCCATGGAACAAACTCCCTGCATCAGTTGTTAGCTGTCGAGACACTGCATCCTTTAAAACCTCCATGGAACAAACTACCTGCATCAGTTGTTAGCTATCGAGACACTGCATCCTTTAAAACCTCCATGGAACAAACTACCTGCATCAGTTGTTAGCTGTCGGGACACTGCATCCTTTAAAACCTCCATGGAACAAACTACCTGCATCAGTTGTTAGCTGTCGGGACACTGCATCCTTTAAAACCTCCATGGAACAAACTCCCTGCATCAGTTGTTAGCTGTCGAGACACTGCATCCTTTAAAACCTCCATGGAACAAACTACCTGCATCAGTTGTTAGCTGTCGAGACACTGCATTCTTTAAACCTCCATGGAACAAACTACCTGCATCAGTTGTTAGCTGTCGAGACACTGCATCCTTTAAAACCTCCATGGAACAAACTACCTGCATCAGTTGTTAGCTGTCGAGACACTGCATTCTTTAAACCTCCATGGAACAAACTACCTGCATCAGTTGTTAGCTGTCGAGACACTGCATCCTTTAAAACCTCCATGGAACAAACTACCTGCATCAGTTGTTAGCTGTCGAGACACTGCATCCTTTAAAACCTCCATGGAACAAACTACCTGCATCAGTTGTTAGCTGTCGAGACACTGCATCCTTTAAAACCTCCATGGAACAAACTACCTGCATCAGTTGTTAGCTGTCGGGACACTGCATTCTTTAAACCTCCATGGAACAAACTACCTGCATCAGTTGTTAGCTGTCGAGACACTGCATCCTTTAAAACCTCCATGGAACAAACTACCTGCATCAGTTGTTAGCTGTCGAGACACTGCATCCTTTAAAACCTCCATGGAACAAACTATCTGCATCAGTTGTTAGCTGTCGAGACACTGCATCCTTTAAAACCTCCATGGAACAAACTACCTGCATCAGTTGTTAGCTGTCGAGACACTGCATCCTTTAAAACCTCCATGGAACAAACTACCTGCATCAGTTGTTAGCTGTCGAGACACTGCATCCTTTAAAACCTCCATGCTTCCTGAGATTCACCAACGCTACACCTGATATCCCCACTCCATACATACACACATGTATATCATGACTCATAGACTGTTCACTTTCCTGACATTTGTACATTATTCTATGTACTATACATGCACCTTTGATGAGTTGTGCACCTGAGCACTGTACACAATAATTTCATTATTATTATTTTCATTATTATTTTATATGATGAAACTATTGTGTACAGTGCCCAGGTGCACTACAACTAATTTAATCAACGTTTAGCTCTGCAAGCCCGTAGCCGGAGCTTGAGCAATCAGACTAAGAAAACAATGTTTCCATTACAACAATAATAATTGTTTCTACTTTTGGCACAAGGCCAGTAATAAACCAGTGTATTACTGGTACTATATTTTATCGACCCCGTAAGGATGAAAAGCAAAGTCAACCTCCGCGGGATTTGAACTCAGATCGTAAAGGGACGTAACTCTATGCTGGAAAGCATGGCGGCCGACCCTCTACCGACACTGCCAATTCACCGCCCAATAATAATGGTACAAATACGTGTACAAATACGTGTACACCAGGTCTGAACACAGAGGAGCCAAACTCCCACTGTCATCGCCTCCACCTTTCTCGCCCTCTTATCTCTCACTATTTTGAGCAAATGGGGTCGCCCTTGCGGGCAGACACAATAGAGAAGTGTTTCCCCGGAGGATGGTAAGGGAGGTGTGCTGGAAGGGCCATTCCATCTCGTGAAGCTAACACCTGTAGATGTGTATATGTAGGTTTACACCTGTCTTGTCTCTATCTGTCTATATATCTACCTGTAGATGTGTGTATATGTAGGTTTACACCTCTCTTGTCTCTATCTGTCTATATATTTACCTGTAGATGTGTGTATATGTAGGTTTACACCTCTCTTGTCTCTATCTGTCTATATATTTACCTGTAGATGTATGTATATGTAGGTTTACACCTCTCTTGTCTCTATCTGTCTATATATTTACCTGTAGATGTATGTATATGTAGGTTTACACCTGTCTTGTCTCTATCTGTCTATATATTTACCTGTAGATGTATGTATATGTAGGTTTACACCTCTCTTGTCTCTATCTGTCTATATATTTACCTGTAGATGTATGTATATGTAGGTTTACACCTGTCTTGTCTCTATCTGTCTATATATTTACCTGTAGATGTGTGTATATGTAGGTTTACACCTGTCTTGTCTCTATCTGTCTATATATTTACCTGTAGATGTGTGTATATGTAGGTTTACACCTGTCTTGTCTCTATCTGTCTATATATTTACCTGTAGATGTGTGTATATATAGGTTTACACCTGTCTTGTCTCTATCTGTCTATATTTTTACCTGTAGATGTGTGTATATGTAGGTTTACACCTGTCTTGTCTCTATCTGTCTATATTTTTACCTGTAGATGTGTGTATATGTAGGTTTACACCTCTCTTGTCTCTATCTGTCTATATATTTACCTGTAGATGTGTGTATATGTAGGTTTACACCTCTCTTGTCTCTATCTGTCTATATATTTACCTGTAGATGTGTGTATATATAGGTTTACACCTGTCTTGTCTCTATCTGTCTATATTTTTACCTGTAGATGTGTGTATATATAGGTTTACACCTCTCTTGTCTCTATCTGTCTATATATTTACCTGTAGATGTGTGTATATGTAGGTTTACACCTCTCTTGTCTCTATCTGTCTATATATTTACCTGTAGATGTGTGTATATGTAGGTTTACACCTCTCTTGTCTCTATCTGTCTATATATTTACCTGTAGATATGTATATATGTAGGTTTACACCTCTCTTGTCTCTATCTGTCTATATATTTACCTGTAGATATGTATATATATAGGTTTACACCTCTCTTGTCTCTATCTGTCTATATTTTTACCTGTAGATGTGTGTATATGTAGGTTTACACCTCTCTTGTCTCTATCTGTCTATATATCTACCTGTAGATGTGTGTATATGTAGGTTTACACCTCTCTTGTCTCTACCTGTCTATATATTTACCTGTAGATGTGTATATATGTAGGTTTACACCTCTCTTGTCTCTATCTGTCTATATATTTACCTGTAGATGTGTGTATATGTAGGTTTACACCTGTCTTGTCTCTATCTGTCTAAATATCTACCTGTAGATGTGTGTATATGTAGGTTTACACCTCTCTTGTCTCTATCTGTCTATATATTTACCTGTAGATATGTATATATGTAGGTTTACACCTCTCTTGTCTCTATCTGTCTATATATTTACCTGTAGATGTGTGTATATGTAGGTTTACACCTGTCTTGTCCCTATCTGTCTAAATATCTACCTGTAGATGTGTGTATATGTAGGTTTACACCTCTCTTGTCTCTATCTGTCTAAATATCTACCTGTAGATGTGTGTATATGTAGGTTTACACCTCTCTTGTCTCTATCTGTCTATATATCTACCTGTAGATGTGTGTATATGTAGGTTTACACCTCTCTTGTCTCTACCTATCTATATATTTACCTGTAGATGTGTATATATGTAGGTTTACACCTCTCTTGTCTCTACCTATCTATATATTTACCTGTAGATGTGTATATATGTAGGTTTACACCTGTCTTGTCTCTATCTGTCTATATATCTACCTGTAGATGTGTGTATATGTAGGTTTACACCTCTCTTGTCTCTATCTGTCTATATATCTACCTGTAGATGTGTATATATGTAGGTTTACACCTCTCTTGTCTCTACCTATCTATATATTTACCTGTAGATGTGTATATATGTAGGTTTACACCTCTCTTGTCTCTATCTGTCTATATATTTACCTGTAGATGTGTATATATGTAGATTTACACCTCTCTTGTCTCTATCTGTCTATATATTTACCTGTAGATGTGTGTATGTAACTAAAGTCTAACATACGTTACCAATGGACGACTCATCATCATCATCATTTCATTTTACGTCCGCTTTTCCCTGCTTGCAAGGGTGGGATGGGAACAGATTCTGGCTTGATTTCTACAGCTGGATGCCCTTCCTAACACCAACCTCATTTACAGTGAGTGCTGGGTGCTTTTTTTGCCATGACACCTCCACGACCACTTTGCAGTGGAATGATAGGGACCCCAGTCCCTATCATCTCATTTCTACAGCTGAGTAAACTGGAGCAATGTGAAATAAAGTGTCTTGCTCAAGGAAACAACACATCACCCGGTCTGAGAATTGAACTCATAACCTTTCGATTGCAAGCCCAATGCTCTAACCACTAAGCCTCCACGACTAAATGATTTAAACTTATTTTTTAACAATTGATGGTTGAAAAGATTTCAAATTGTCTCAACTCAGACAGTAAAGGGCAGCAGCTCATGGTGTCTGACAATCTTATCGGCTACATAGCCTGGGAGTCTATTTTACCGGGACCAACTGCATAGCCTCTTCCTAATAATAATTATGATGACCAAAATTCTGTACTAATAATTGTTTCTACTTTAGGCACAAGGCCAGCAATTACCCAGTGCATTACTGGTACTTTATTTTATCGACCCCATAAGGATGAAAGGCAAAGTCAACCTCGGCGGGATTTGAACTCAGATCGTAAAGGGACGTAACTATGCTTGAAAGCATGGCGTCCGACCCTCTACCGATACTGCCAATCCACCGCCCTTCAAATTCTGTACTAATAATGGTTTCTGATTTAGATACAATGCCAGCAAATTTGGGGGTGGGGTGTCGAATAAATCAACACCAGTACATTACTGGTACTTTATTTTATCGACCCCATAAGGATGAAAGGCAAAGCTAACATTGGAGCATGCTTGCATCATGTCTCTCCAGCCTTCGCATATCCTCTGCAGTTGCTGCCCATGTCTCACATGCAGCTTCACGTATCTCACACAAGCATCATTTAACCAACCTTTCATTTGTAGGGAGAAACCCTTTGTTGTCAACAGAGGAAGCAGCTCCCTAAACTTCTTCCATCCTGTCCTTATTCTAGATACTATGGCCTCAGAGAATCCTCCTTTGCTAATTTGATCATGTATATTTTCAAATACATTTATGGACATAAATATAATATCTTAGACTTCTTCTTTATTATTTCAGAATATCAGAGGACATTGATTGAAGAGAATTGTTTAACTTAGCAATATTTATCATCTTTTAAAGACTAAAGGAAGATCTTATACAGAACAGATATAACCCTGTTTATATAAATATCTGGTTGAATTACACTGATTTCCTCTAATCTGAGATTAAAAACAACATTTCTCTACTTCACTGCCTGGAATGTAACTTAACTAAACACAAATATATCCCCTCTCAACAGAAGCCATATTGTGGTAACCCCTCACATATAAATTTTTTCTCTGCTTCACAACCTGGAATGTGTAGAACATAAATTCACATTCTCATTAAACTTGGACAAATTTACAAAAAGATTTTCCCAGCATCTTCAGATATCAACAAAGATCACAGTTGATGGAAATATAGCTGGAGAAATATTTGTTTGGAATATACTAATACTCTATTACCCTTGCAAGCAGGGAAAAAGCGGATGTAAAATGAAATGATGATGAAATGATTCCAGCCGACATGCTGAGGCCATGCTAGGGCAACAATATTAAATACAAAAACCTAAAAAATATCTGAATATTGAGGTGAGAAAAGATAAATTATGGAAACTAATTTATGTAAGGATCAGATCAAACAGGAAACTGAATCTACAATGATTGATTTTGTTGATGAAAAACTGAAAGAGAACGAAAAGGTAGCAGTCCCTGTTGAAAAAGATGACTTAACTAGACGTAAATGTATTCATAAGGGAGAGAAAGTATATGACTGTGATATCTGTGGTACATCATTTCCAAAGAAACATGAATTAACGATACATCTGCGTACTCATTCAGGAGAGAAGCCATATCACTGTGATACCTGCGGTAAATCATTCGCACAAGCTAATCACTTAAAACGACATGGATACATTCATAGGAAAGACAAAGCTTATCATTGCAAAATCTGTGGTAAATTCTATGGTGATAATTGGAACTTAACTATTCACAAACGCATTCATACAGGAGAGAAGCCATATAAATGTGATATCTGCGGTAAATCGTTCATTCGGAGTCATCACTTATCTACACACAAACTTATTCATACAGGAGAGAAAACATGTTACTGTCATATCTGTGGTAAATCATTCTGTCATGGAAATAACTTAACAAAACACATACGAACTCATACAGGAGAGAAACCATATAAATGTGATGTCTGTGGTAAATCCTTCTCTCAAAATGGTCATTTAACTGGACACAAACGCATTCATACAGGAGAGAAACCTTATCAGTGTATTATTTGTGGTAAATCTTTTGCGAATACATATTCTTTGTCTACGCATATACGTACTCATACTGGAGAGAAACCATACCACTGTGATATCTGTGGTAAGTCAATGGTAGCATCTACTCAATTGACTGTACATATGCGTACTCATACTGGAGAGAAACCATACCACTGTGATATCTGTGATAAATCATTCTCCCATGTGAGACAGCTGAACATTCACAAGGTGATTCATACAAAAGGCCCACCCTATAACTGTGATATTTGTGGTGATTCGTTTTCTACAAGAAGTGCCTTTGTTGTACATCTGGGCACTCATCCAGCCAAGACATCATATTGCTGTTATATCTGTGGTAAATCTTTCACTGGGAATAAGGGATTAGTCATACACATTCGCAGTCATACTGGAGAGAGGCCATATCACTGTGATATCTGTGGTAAATCATTCTCTCATAAAAGTTCCTTGACTAAACACGAACGCATTCATACTGGAGTGAAACCATTTCAATGTGATACCTGTGGTAGATCGTTCTCTCGAAAAAGACAGTTGACTTCACATATTCGTATTCACACAGGAGAGAAGCCATTTCACTGTGATATCTGTGGTAAATCATACTGTCAAATTGCGGACTTGAAAACTCATAAACGCACTCATACAGGAGAGAAACCATATCACTGTGATATCTGTGGTAAATCTTTTACTGGGAACAGCAACTTAGCTACACACAAGCGTATTCATACGGGAGAGAGACCATATCAATGTGATATCTGTGGTAAATCATTCACCGGATGTGGTAACTTATATTCTCACAAACGTATTCATATAGGAGAGAAACCATATCACTGTAAAGCTTGTAGTACGTCATTCTCTTTAAAACGTGACTTAGTTACTCATATATGTACTCCTTTAGAAAACTAACTGCATGAATGTCAAATGATAAAATAAAGTACCCCATATAACTATAAAGATATATCTACAATATATATAACAGTTGTGATATCAACAGTTGTGATATATAACAGTTGTGATATCAACCTCCAAACATTGTATTTTGTATAACTATAACTGGATAGAATAACAACGAATATAGTGAAGAGTTTAGCGTAAAAGTTGGTGTTCATCAGGGATCCGTTCTTAGCCCCCTACTATTTATTATTGCCCTTCAGGCTATAACAGAGGAATTCAAGACCGGCTGCCCATGGGAACTCCTATACGCAGATGATCTAACGCTCATAGCTGAATCAATGGCCGAACTAGAGAAGAAATTCCAAACATGGAAGCATGGCCTAGAATCAAAAGGCCTTAAAATTAACTTGTCTAAGACTAAAGTTCTAGTTTGTAGGAAGGAAAATAGGGCACCGGTCCCATCTGGGAAATGGCCATGCTCAGTGTGTAGGAAAGGAGTAGGCAGAAATTCCATTTTATATCCCAAATGCAAAGTATGGGTGCATAAAAGATGTAGTGGGATCACAGGTATGCTAACTAAGAATATAGATTTTATATGTGGCCGGTGCTCTGGTGCAATAAGTAGCAGCAAGTGCCCACAGAATACTAGCTCATTCCATTACACAGATGGCTCTATAGAAATAGTGGACACCTTCCGTTACCTGGGTGACAAAAT
>OZ024765.1:20462877-20470377 GCA_964016885.1 Eledone cirrhosa
GTTTGTCTCTCTGTTGACCACTGGCCACTGGTCTCTGTCCTCTCAGACATTATATATCATCTGCCTGTCACCCACCTCATGGATTGTCTCTCTGTTGACAACTGGCCACTGGTCTCTGTCCTCTGAGACATTATATATCATCTACCTGTCACCCACCTCATGGATTGTCTCTCTGTTGACCACTGGCCACTGGTCTCTGTCCTCTGAGACATTATATATCATCTGCCTGTCACCCACCTCATGGATTGTCTCTGTTGACCACTGACTGTTGGTCTCTGTCCTCTGAGACATTATATATCATCTACCTGTCACCCACCTCATGGATTGTCTCTCTGTTGACCACTGGCCACTGGTCTCTGTCCTCTGAGACATTATATATCATCTGCCTGTCACCCACCTTGTGGTTTGTCTCTGTTGACCACTGGTCACTGGTCTCTGTCCTCTGAGACATTATATATCATCTACCTGTCACCCACCTTGTGGTTTGTCTCTGTTGACCACTGGTCACTGGTCTCTGTCCTCTGAGACATTATATATCATCTACCTGTCACCCACCTTGTGGTTTGTCTCTCTGTTGACCACTGACCGCTGGTCTCTGTCCTCTGAGACATTATATATCATCTACCTGTCACCCACCTTGTGGATTGTCTCTCTGTTGACCACTGGCCACTGGTCTCTGTCCTCTGAGACATTATATATCATCTACCTGTCACCCACCTTGTGTTTTGTCTCTGTTGACCACTGACCGCTGGTCTCTGTTGACCACTGACCGCTGGTCTCTGTCCTCTGAGACATTATATATCATCTACCTGTCACCCACCTTGTGGATTGTCTCTCTGTTGACCACTGGCCACTGGTCTCTGTCCTCTGAGACATTATATATCATCTACCTGTCACCCACCTTGTGTTTTGTCTCTGTTGACCACTGACCGCTGGTCTCTGTTGACCACTGACCGCTGGTCTCTGTCCTCTGAGACATTATATATCATCTACCTGTCACCCACCTTGTGGTTTGTCTCTGTTGACCACTGACTGTTGGTCTCTGTCCTCTGAGACATTATATATCATCTACCTGTCACCCACCTTGTGGATTGTCTCTCTGTTGACCACTGGCCACTGGTCTCTGTCCTCTGAGACATTATATATCATCTACCTGTCACCCACCTTGTGTTTTGTCTCTGTTGACCACTGACCGCTGGTCTCTGTTGACCACTGACCGCTGGTCTCTGTCCTCTGAGACATTATATATCATCTACCTGTCACCCACCTTGTGTTTTGTCTCTGTTGACCACTGACCGCTGGTCTCTGTTGACCACTGACCGCTGGTCTCTGTCCTCTCAGACATTATATATCATCTACCTGTCACCCACCTTGTGGTTTGTCTCTGTTGACCACTGGTCACTGGTCTCTGTCCTCTGAGACATTATATATCATCTACCTGTCACCCACCTCATGGATTGTCTCTCTGTTGACCACTGGCCACTGGTCTCTGTCCTCTGAGACATTATATATCATCTACCTGTCACCCACCTTGTGGTTTGTCTCTGTTGACCACTGGTCACTGGTCTCTGTCCTCTCAGACATTATATATCATCTGCCTGTCACCCACCTCATGGATTGTCTCTCTGCTGACCACTGGTCACTGGTCTCTGTCCTCTCAGACATTATATATCATCTACCTGTCACCCACCTTGTGGTTTGTCTCTGTTGACCACTGGTCACTGGTCTCTGTCCTCTCAGACATTATATATCATCTGCCTGTCACCCACCTCATGGATTGTCTCTCTGCTGACCACTGGTCACTGGTCTCTGTCCTCTCAGACATTATATATCATCTACCTGTCACCCACCTTGTGGTTTGTCTCTGTTGACCACTGGTCACTGGTCTCTGTCCTCTCAGACATTATATATCATCTGCCTGTCACCCACCTCATGGATTGTCTCTCTGCTGACCACTGGTCACTGGTCTCTGTCCTCTCAGACATTATATATCATCTGCCTGTCACCCACCTCATGGATTGTCTCTCTGCTGACCACTGGCCACTGGTCTCTGTCCTCTGAGACATTATATATCATCTACCTGTCACCCACCTTGTGGTTTGTCTCTGTTGACCACTGGTCACTGGTCTCTGTCCTCTCAGACATTATATATCATCTACCTGTCACCCACCTTGTGGTTTGTCTCTGTTGACCACTGGTCACTGGTCTCTGTCCTCTGAGACATTATATATCATCTACCTGTCACCCACCTTGTGGTTTGTCTCTCTGTTGACCACTGGTCACTGGTCTCTGTCCTCTGAGACATTATATATCATCTACCTGTCACCCACCTTGTGGTTTGTCTCTGCTGACCACTGACTGCTGGTCTCTGTCCTCTGAGACATTATATATCATCTACCTGTCACCCACCTTGTGGTTTGTCTCTGTTGACCACTGGTCACTGGTCTCTGTCCTCTGAGACATTATATATCATCTGCCTGTCACCCACCTCATGGATTGTCTCTCTGCTGACCACTGGTCACTGGTCTCTGTCCTCTCAGACATTATATATCATCTACCTGTCACCCACCTTGTGGTTTGTCTCTGTTGACCACTGACTGTTAGTCTCTGTCCTCTGAGACATTATATATCATCTACCTGTCACCCACCTTGTGAGTTGTCTCTCTGTTGACCACTGGTCACTGGTCTCTGTCCTCTGAGACATTATATATCATCTACCTGTCACCCACCTTGTGGTTTGTCTCTCTGTTGACCACTGACCGCTGGTCTCTGTCCTCTGAGACATTATATATCATCTACCTGTCACCCACCTTGTGGTTTGTCTCTGTTGACCACTGACCGCTGGTCTCTGTCCTCTGAGACATTATATATCATCTACCTGTCACCCACCTTGTGGTTTGTCTCTGTTGACCACTGGTCACTGGTCTCTGTCCTCTGAGACATTATATATCATCTACCTGTCACCCACCTTGTGGTTTGTCTCTGTTGACCACTGACCGCTGGTCTCTGTCCTCTGAGACATTATATATCATCTAACTGTCACCCACCTTGTGGGTTGTCTCTCTGTTGACCACTGACTGCTGGTCTCTGTCCTCTGAGACATTATATATCATCTACCTGTCACCCACCTTGTGGGTTGTCTCTCTGTTGACCACTGGTTACTGGTCTCTGTCCTCTGAGACATTATATATCATCTACCTGTCACCCACCTTGTGGGTTGTCTCTCTGTTGACCACTGGCCACTGCTCTCTGTTCTCTGAGACATATATCATCTACCTGTCACCCACCTTGTGGTTTGTCTCTGTTGACCACTGACCGCTGGTCTCTGTTCTCTGAGGCATTTTTGCCCATCACTGTCTTTGACAGCATTTGGCTATTTTAACGGCTGTTCCAGCGATGTGTTTTCACATTTTTATATATACACTAGATCACGGGTGGTCTAGTTGTTACCTCTCTTAGAGATTCTTTCCATTTTATCTCGTCGGAATTAATATTGTCTCATATTTATGTTGTTACACTTTGTTCAAAAGAATATATATGTGGGTGTCTGTGACCTATATTCACTGGTCACAGACACACACATATATATACACACACACACTTAGAAGCCCTTCCTATTTAGCAGGAAATATTCACTACACACATCCTGTCCTAACACAAGTTATAAGATAC
The DNA here is from genome assembly GCA_964016885.1 of Eledone cirrhosa. NCBI lineage: Eukaryota > Metazoa > Mollusca > Cephalopoda > Octopoda > Eledonidae > Eledone > Eledone cirrhosa. Next base: position 20,466,550 of record OZ024765.1, read on the forward strand.
ATATGACTTAATATTCAGTCACCAAATTCGAGTTAGATACAGTAATGCTGTATTGGATTCTTTGAAGTTACCTGTTATAATTTCATTCAACAACACCACCAGCTTTCTCTCTTCCATTTTTCTTCTCGTCTCTCTCTCTGTCTTTATTTCAATCTGCTCTCTCACAACCACTATCTCTTTCTCTCTACCTTTCTGTCTCTCTATGAATTTTGCCAGTCTGTCACAGGGTCAATCTTTCTGTCTCCTTCTTCTCACGGAGCTGTTGGCTATTTATGAAGGTACCCGGAAAAACCCCGTATCTCAGGAACCCATGCTCCACTTTACACTTGTGATGTGATGTGGAATAGATTGTTGCATTTGGGAGTGAATTGATGGTAGTTTTTGTTTTTATTACTCCACCTTTTTTTTATTTTCATTTCTCTTTCTCCTGCTCTGATCGTGTATTTTGGTGCGTTGAGGTTCCTAGCAATGGTTAATTGTATTTGCTGTATCTGTTTATATTTTCATTCTGGTGGAATTGTGAACAGTTTGTAATAATTTTTTAATTCGAATAAAATTTTAACATCACAGATAAAAGAAAAAAAATATTTTAAAAAGAGTTATTTCCCCTGAAATATTGTTACACGCAAAGTTTTTTAATGTCAGCCATTGTTTAGTACACGGGTCTATTAAATGGTCGATTATAATTTATAATTGGTCTTTATTGTGATATAATTAGAATTCATTACTGATTATCTGTGTAAAGATGCAGAAACAACATTATTATATTTAAGCTAGAAACATTAATCAACGTTTGTTTTAACATCTAGATGTCTTGAAGCTGTCATTCATTGTCCAGTTTGTCTTAAGTTCTGACAATTTCAACATATTGTAAACATATCTTTTTACTTTTATCACACCCTCCGTATTAAATATGTAAGTACCATGTACCTATGTACTTATGGGGTCGATAAAATAAAGTACCAGTAATGTACTGGAGTTGATTTAATCGACACCCCACCCCCAAATTTGCTGGCATTGTATCTAAATCAGAAACCATTATTAGTACAGAATTTGAAGGGTGGTGGATTGGCAGTATCGGTAGAGGGTCGGACGCCATGCTCTCCAGCATAGTTACGTCCCTTTACGATCTGAGTTCAAATCCCGCCGAGGTTGACTTTGCCTTTCATCCTTATGGGGTCGATAAAATAAAGTACCAGTAATGCACTGGGTAATTGCTGGCCTTGTGCCTAAAGTAGAAACAATTATTGTAAATATATCTCTTTACCTTCATCTCTTCAATATATTGTTACATCTTCCGTATTAAATATGTAAAGTATTATATTTCTATTTTATTGCAAACATATCTCTTTACCTTCACCTTTTTATTTCGATATGTTCAGTGAGATAAAGAAAAAAAAAAAGAAACTTTACGAAAGTAATGATGCTGTTTTAATACTTCAAATTCTCCGTTTTCCACTCATCACTCCATTCCAGGTTTTGTTATTTCTTACGACTGAACATCGACAGAAAGAAAAGGTTTGTATTTTTAAACCCGTCTTATTTAGGCCGTATATTTCTACTATATCGAGCAAAGCCATTCCCGTAATGGTATCAGGTCCTTGTCTTCTTTCCTACTTATTAACACTTTGGTTTTAAGGAGATTTGTTGTTGCTGAAAACTACAGCTACGATTCTTGTATTTTGTATTTTATTTTAGTTTTATTATTTCTAATCATCCCACTCTCTCAATTAATGATTGTATTCCTATAATAATATATATTAAAAATGAACTACATGATGCTTGGTGAGCTGACAGAATGGTGCCATATCCAACCTTCCTACCCCCTTTCTATCACATTCCTATCTGTCTGTCTACCTTTCTCATTCTAATGAACTGAATGGCTTCATTGGGTAGACGCCACCTTCCCATCTTTGCATGACCTGGATAGATGTGGGCTGTATAAGCCACTGGGATGTCGGCTTGTCAAGGAGAACAGTGACTCTGAATAAAAACTAATATAGGGTGGGGAGGGCCCTTGAGTTAGGTCTGACGACATCTCGAATGTTGGTGGCACCAAGAACACACCCAGTTCACACTGCAAAGTGTTTGTGATAGGAAGGGTATCCAGTCAGAAAGTCTCTGCTAAATATGAAAGCAAATATCATACTGCATATATATCTTGGAAGATTGAATTGGATTAGTTCCATTGTTCAGGTAAAGTTTTATATTTACAATTTATTAATGTAGAAATATAGTAAAAATCTCAAGTTTGAATCACTATATTTTATATATCTTCTATATGTTAGATAAATATAAACATTTTAAGCAGGATTTTTTTTTAACCATTTAGCATTTAAACCAGCCATATCTGGCCAAAATCTCACCTCTTTCTGTTCAAACTGACAGTAAGTGGCTGCTCATACTGATATTAAGGTATTGTTCTTAAAATAAATATCAAAATCTCATAGATTTGATATTATGTGAGATAAATCCTTTACCATGAAAATATAATAGTATATATAGAGTAATGTAAATGCTAAAGGGTTGAACATCAAATTGCTACGGGGGTCCACCATAGTAAAATAAGAATCAAAGAGCTCCATAGGTAAAATAAGGTTGATAACCACTGTTTTGTGTTAGATAAATATAAACACTTTAAACCAGCTTTAAATATCCTGAATATCTTATACTGTTTCTCTATTATTTCAGAATATCGGATGACATCAACATTAAAGTATTTTCTATACCAGAAACATTAATATTTATTTCTCATGTTTTAAAGACTATACAGAATACATATGACCCTGTCTATTTATTAAATCTATAAATTACTGTGAACTATTTCATTTCAACTGAGATTATTTCCAACATTTCTCTACTTTACTGTCTGGAATGTGTTGAAGTTGACTTTGTATTGTGATTAAACTTGCATAAATTAGATAAATTTACAAAGGAGTTTGTAACATCTTTTGACATCAAGATCAAAGTTAATGGAAATATAGCAGAAAGAATATTTCTTAAGAATAAATTATAAAAAAGAGGTAATGTTGGTTCAAAAGAATTTAAGACTTACCTGAATACATTTTTGGTGAGGAGATGGCGAATGGACAAAAGAAATCACCATACCACTGCAATATCTGTAAAAAATCATTCTCTCAAAAACATAACTTAACTCTTCAAAGCGTGTTCATATGGAGAGAAACCATATCACTGGGATATCTGTGGTAAATCATTCTCTGGAAGAGCTAACCTGACTTCTCACACATGTACACACACAGGAGAGAAACCATATGATTGTGCTATCTGTGGTAAATCATTCTCCGTAAGAGCTAACCTGATTTCTCACAAGCGTGTTCATACAGGAGAGAAACCATATGATTGTGCTATCTGTGGTAAATCATTTTCTAAAAGAAATAGCTTAAATGTTCACAAGCGTCTTCATACAGGAGAGAAACCATATCACTGTGACATCTGTGGTAAATCATTCTCTGGAAATAAAGACTTGACTAGTCACACACGTATTCATACAGGAGAGAAACCATATCACTGTGAAATCTGTGGTAAATCATTCTCTCAAAAGGGTACCTTCATTAGACACAAACGCATACATACAGGGCAAAAACCATATCACTGTGATATGTGTGGTAAATCATTCTCTGGAAGAAATAACCTGACTTATCATATACGTACAGATACAGGAGAGAAACCTTATCACTGTGATATATGTGGTAAATCATTCTCTGTAAGTAACCAGCTAACTACTCACAAGCGTGTTCATACAGGAAGAGAGAAACCATATCACTGTGATATATGTGGTAAATCATTCTCTGTAAGCAAAGACTTGAC
>OZ024765.1:20482877-20577877 GCA_964016885.1 Eledone cirrhosa
AATTTAATATTTATAAAGTTACTTTTTTATTTTTGTTTTATACTATAAAAAATATAATACGACACACTGCCAGTGATTGAACCCCGGACCTGGACTTCCACCGGCTCTTATACATACCACTAGGCTAAAGGAACGGTTACGGAAACTTACTGAAAATTGATATTTATAAACCTACTTTTTCATTACTAGAAAAAACCGGAAGTGGAGAAAATTGAAAAACATCTTCTTTTTCTTCCTCTGATTTTTTTTTATCCAAAATTTGGATTTAAGTCAGAGACGAGTTATCGTTCGTGGCAAAAATCAGAGGAAGAAAAAGAAAAAGTTTTTCAATTTTCTCCACTTCCGGTTTTTTCTAGTATAGGTAAGTAAATATTAATTTTCAATGCATTTTTGTAACCGTCCCTGTGGCCTAATGGTAAGCACTAGAGACGGTGGAGATCCTGATTTAGGGTTCGATTTCCGTTAGGTTTTATACTAATAATGCTGTACTTTGTAGTAATGTCCCATATTATATTCAACATATTTTAATTAAAATTTTTTTTTTTATAAAAGAAAGAACAAAAAAACCTTATTGAAATTAAGAAATGAATTTTATTCAGTAAAGTTGTTTTTATTTTGTTTTCACTTCATTAACTGCTGAATACGTCTTTTGTTTTTGTTTTTGATTCTTTCTAACCATTGTTTACTGTGAATGGTGACTGCAACGAACCTGGATTATTACCAAGTTTCACTGGATGATTGTATTATTTTGTTGTCAGTGGACATCTGGACATCTATCTAAATACCTGGAATAAACACAAGGTGTGTGTTTTACGTAACATTTCATTTTAATGTCTGATGTTCCTGTATTTCACATTTAAAATGTCACCAAAAATAAACAAGACAGGGACGCTACATCAAAATAAACCACACAGACGAGGTACGAATAATCTAAAATTAATTTTAACAAACTATAAACGATGTTTAAAGAGAGACGAACATTAAAATAGGATTTCAAACAAACACGTAAACACAAAGACAATTACAGCCGCCATAATCTAATATCTGAAGATCAACATTTTTCACGATAGAAATAAAACTAAATATGTAAAGTTTAGTGGCCCCTGATTTACTTGCTTTTAATTTCATTTTGATAATCTGTATTCTGTAGACATATATTTATGATTTTAATGATGAAATTTCCTCTTGTCTTTAAAAGATTATTACTTATAAAAATTATAATAGTCACCTCCTCCTCTGGATTAATATGTAGCTTACCCACAGGGGTTCCTCAACTGGGCGGTTTCAACTGCTGGGTGGGCGATGAGCAGCTGAACAGAAAATTGAGAGCCATTGGAAACTTTGGTGGCCGATATAGAATTTTGAGATTTAAGAAGGTATGCTACCCGAAAACCTATTCAAGGAATATATGCAAAGAACCTGAATAAAAATCAGGAAGCTAATTGGGAAAATTAAACCAGGAACAAACATTTACGAAACATATTTGGTATACTTTGGAATATTTACTATACAGGTGGCTGGTGGAACATTCTTTCATGTGAATGTGGGAAATGACGCCAAAATATTTGGCAACCCTTGGCTTACACCTTACTAAATGTTCTGGAGACAAGCCTCTTAGCTATATATCATAGTTCTTCAATCCTTCATCTTCCACAGTTGGTGAAGTATTTCGATTTGATATGACGATCGCAGAGTTAGATTTAGGACGTGGTGGCGTTCATCGGTTTCTTAGTGTTGTTACTAGAAAGGGTCGACTCTGTCTTTCACACTTCAGGTTTTTTCATGAATTAAATATCCATTTTCTTTCTGATCGGTCTAACAATGATTCGAACCTACAATGACTCCGTCTGTAATAATGTTCTCTTATTTGAAATATGCCATACCTAACTCCAGTGTCTGTGTGTGTGAAAAATATTCCAACTTAGAGCGACGTGCCCGTAAATTGTTTAGCCTGATTCCTATATATAGATAATGTGTAATATTTGAACCTTCATGGAGGGTCTTTGCCGTAATTTCCCGTAACTCCGACTAGAAGTCATTATGTAGTTTTTTCGTCCGTTAAAAATAATGATTAAAACAATTCTATATCCACAGTTATATACACCTCTTCATCACATATTATATTATTTCCACCAATAACTACATTATATCCTTAAATATGACACCAAGACATATAATTTGTAAATAAAAGATAAAATATTAAAACCTCAATTTTTAAATAATTTTACCCACCTTTGTGTTCTCAGTGTTTAGATTAACCATAATTTTATGATTTTGGAGCATATAACTTATAGTACCAGTCATGTACTGGGATCAATTTAACGGATTGGTTCCTCCCCGCAAATTACTTGACTTTTGCCTAAGTAAGACATACTCACAGAATGTATCGATGTATATGTATGAATCTATATATATATATATATTAGTATATTTTATGTTTACAATAAAAATAGACAAACAATTTAATGATAATATGAAATGAAATTATTATTATTTATTAATAATATTTTTATTGTTTTCACTGCATTAACTTCTGAGTGTGACTTACTATTTTCTACTGTAAATGGCGGCTTAATTGGATTATTACTAAGGTTTACTGGATTGTGGTGTTTCTTTATTGTTTTATATTTCAATCAGTGGACATCAGGATAGCTTTCTATATACCTGGGATAAATGTAAAGAGTACTGACTTTCATCTGCAGTTCAATGGTGATGTCTTCTTATATTTTCATTTACTTCTGCAATACTGTAGTCTTTCATTATTTTAAATATTTCTATCATGTCACTCGTTTAATATATCTCCCCGAAAGATATAGTTATTCAGAGCTTTACATTGGAATAGTGTACTACTATTTAAATATTAGTCCTTTAAATATATATTTCTATCATGTCCTACCCCCCCCCCCCCCCCCCCGTCTTAGATTTATCTCCTCTAAATTTGCAATCCCTAAAGTTTAACATCTTTCTTCAGAAGACGATTTCTTAATAATTCTGGTGTTTTCTGTTTTGTTCTTTTCTGGATTCCTTCAATAGCTTCTCCGTATTTTCTGAAGTCGTCTGACCATGCCCAAAACAATATTCTAGGTCGTATCACACATATCATTCAACTAGTGTTTTAGACCTCTCGACATTTAGCTAGGCAAAGGAATGTTTTATTATTCCTATCATCTGAATTCCTTTTTTTTCTTCAACATGTTTAGCCATCTTTAAAATCATATTCATACATATTCACAATTCCTCGTGGAGAGGTATAAGAGACATGTATAAATATAGCTGCATATTACTACAAATAACTTGAACCATATCGCGAAACATTTTGTAAAGTATCTCTGTAATTATTCTCATTTCGATTTTCTGTAGAATGTATTGACGTTTAAGATAGAGACAATTGCCCTTCTTCTAATAATCTCTTTGTCCATTGCATGTTTAGTCTCACAAAATATTGTTAATGCAAGATTTTGCTCTAATGTAATAAATGTTACTTTTAAAAGACCGAAGTTCTCAATTTTCTTCTTTCTCTTGTATATTGATATCTAAAGGATGACAAATGTATGAATTATGTGATAGGGAGGAAAAAAGCCACGACCTTCTTCTCTCGTTACAGAAGGCTAACTGACAACGTCTTTCGCAGGAGTGACTAGTACTACTGCCTTTTATATACCGTGACAACTGGAAAGACGTGACAAATAAGGATACACTCTGCTCTCCTTATCAACATTGTCCGAGTCTGAGGACCTTTCCTCCCTGGTTAAGGAGTGAGATAAAATATTAGGGATCAATCTCTAGCAATAATTTCATTAAATCATATTTAACCAGAGACTTATGTCGTGGTTGTTGCTATATTTCATAGTCGTGGTTTCAATGTTTAACAGGGGTTGTAGAATTAGCTTTATCTAATTATTATCAAACAAAACAGATTTATATATTGTCGCCGTTGTACGTTAAAATCACATATATATTTATATACACACCAAGGATGGAGGGACGACGGAATTGAAAAGCATTATTGCTGAGTACATCACGGCAAGAATCTAATCTAATACACACAAACACTCTCCCGTATATATTTAATAATCAGCTATGACCATGAAGAAGGTCCCTGTAGATCATCTGGTTGTAGGATCTAATGAACCCGAAAGAAAGTGAAAATATATTTTATGAAAGCCCCAGAAGAATAAATGTAAACATTGACCCGATTATAGTAGAAATAAGAATGAGAAAGCCATGAACGCCAGCACATCTATTTTGCTTGGAAATTGAAAGTAGGTTTATAAATATAAATGTTTTCTTATGTTCTTGTATCTGTTTCGTTGGCCTAATGGTAGGTGTTAGAGACTATGTAGACACTGATGTGGTGTTCAATCTCAGTCCGAATCTGTACTATATATTTTTAAATTAAAATTTTTCTCTAGTAAAGTAAAAAATGAAATTATTATCTCTAGACTTTGACTGAAATCGAAACCCAGAGCAGGTTCTCCACCGTCTCTAATACCTACCATTAGGCCACGGAGACAGATATAAAGACAGTGTGAAAATTAATATTTATAAAGTTACTTTTTTAGTTTTGTTTTATACTATAAAAAATATAATACGACACACTGCCAGTGATTGAACCTTGGACCTGGACCTTCACCGGCTCTTATACTTACCACTAGGCTAAAGGGACAGTTACGGAAACTTACTGAAAATTGATATTTATAAACCTACTTTTTCATTACTAGAAAAAACCGGAAGTGGAGAAAATTGAAAAACATCTTCTTTTTCTTCCTCTGATTTTTTTTTATCCAAAATTTGGATTTAAGTCAGAGACGAGTTATCGTTCGTGGCAAAAATCAGAGGAAGAAAAAGAAAAAGTTTTTCAATTTTCTCCACTTCCGGTTTTTTCTAGTATAGGTAAGTAAATATTAATTTTCAATGCATTTTTCTAACCGTCCCTGTGGCCTAATGGTTAGCACTAGAGACGGTGGAGATCCTGATTTAGGGTTCGATGTCCGTTAGGTTTTATACTAATAACTGCGTATTTGTTGCTTTTATTAAGTAAGATTTGAACTAATAATGCTGTACTTTGTAGTAATGTCCCATATTATATTCAACATATTTTAATAAAAAATTTTTTTTTTTATAAAAGAAAGAACAAAAAACCTTATTGAAATTAAGAAATGAATTTTATTCAGTAAAGTTGTTTTTATTTTGTTTTCACTTCATTAACTGCTGAATACGTCTTTTGTTTTTGTTTTTGATTCTTTCTAACCATTGTTTACTGTGAATGGTGACTGCAACGAACCTGGATTATTACCAAGTTTCACTGGATGATTGTATTATTTTGTTGTCAGTGGACATCTGGACATCTATCTAAATACCTGGAATAAACACAAGGTGTGTGTTTTACGTAACATTTCATTTTAATGTCTGATGTTACTGTATTTCACATTTAAAATGTAACCAAAAATAAACAAGACATGGACGCTACATCAAAATAAACCACACAGACGAGGTACGAATAATCTAAAATTAATTTTAACAAACTATAAACGATGTTTAAAGAGAGACGAACATTAAAATAGGATTTCAAACAAACACGTAAACACAAAGACAATTACAGCCGCCATAATCTAATATCTGAAGATCAACATTTTTCACGATAGAAATAAAACTAAATATGTAAAGTTTAGTGGCCCCTAATTTACTTGCTTTTAATTTCATTTTGATAATCTGTATTCTGTTGACATATATTTATGATTTTAATGATAAAATTTCCTCATGTCTTTAAAAGATTATTACTTATAAAAATTATAATAGTCACCTCCTCCTCTGGATTAATATGTAGCTTACCCACAGGGGTTCCTCAACTGGGCGGTTTCAACTGTTGGGTGGGCGATGAGCAGCTGAACAGAAAATTGAGGGCCATTGGAAACTTTGGTGGCCGATATAGAATTTTGAGATTTAAAAAGGTATGCTACCCGAAAACCTATTCAAGGAATATATGCAAAGAACCTGAATAAAAATCAGGAAGCTAATTGGGAAAATTAAACCAGGAACAAACATTTACGAAACATATTTGGTATACTTTGGAATATTTACTATACAAGTGGCTGGTGGAACATTCTTTCATGTGAATGTGGGAAATGACGCCAAAATATTTGGCAACCCTTGGCTTACACCTTACTAAATGTTCTGGAGACAAGCCTCTTAGCTATATATCATAGTTCTTCAATTCTTCATCTTCCACAGTTGGTGAAATATTTCGATTTGATATGACGATCGCAGAGTTAGATTTAGGACGTGGTGGCGTTCATCGGTTTCTTAGTGTTGTTACTAGAAAGGGTCGACTCTGTCTTTCACACTTCAGGTTTTTTCATGAATTAAATATCCATTTTCTTTCTGATCGGTCTAACAATGATTTGAACCTACAATGACTCCGTCTGTAATAATGTTCTCTTATTTGAAATATGCCATACCTAACTCCCGTGTCTGTGTGTGTGAAAAATATTCCAACTTAGAGCGACGTGCCCGTAAATTGTTTAGCCTGATTCCTATATATAGATAATGTGTAATATTTGAACCTTCATGGAGGGTCTTTGCCGTAATTTCCCGTAACTCCGACTAGAAGTCATTATGTAGTTTTTTCGTCCGTTAAAAATAATGATTAAAACAATTCTATATCCACAGTTATATACACCTCTTCATCACATATTATATTATTTCCACCAATAACTACATTATATCCTTAAATATGACACCAAGACATATAATTTGTAAATAAAAGATAAAATATTAAAACCTCAATTTTTAAATAATTTTACCCCACCTTTGTGTTCAGGTTAACCCATAATTTTATGATTTTGGAGCATATAACTTATCGTCCCAGTCATGTACTGGGATCAATTTAACGGATTGGTTCCTCCCCGCAAATTACTTGACTTTTGCCTAAGTAAGACATACTCACAGAATGTATCGATGTACATGTATGAATGTATATATATATATATATATTAGTATATTTTATGTTTACAATAAAAATAGACAAACAATTTAATGATAATATGAAATGAAATTATTATTATTTATTAATAATATTTTTATTGTTTTCACTGCATTAACTTCTGAGTGCGACTTTGTTTTTCTTATTATCTTCTACTGTAAATGGCGGCTTAATTGGATTATTACTAAGGTTTACTGGATTGTGGTGTTTCTTTATTGTTTTATATTTCAATCAGTGGACATCAGGATAGCTTTCTATATACCTGGGATAAATGTAAATAGTACTGACTTTCATCTGCAGTTCAATGGTGATGTCTTCTTATATTTTCATTTACTTCTGCAATACTGTATATTGTAGTCTTTTCATTATTTTAAATATTTCTATCATGTCACTCGTTTGATATATCTCCCCGAAAGATATAGTTATTCAGAGCTTTACATTGGAATAGTGTACTACTATTTAAATATTAGTCCTTTAAATATATATTTCTATCATGTACACCCCCCCCCCCTCTTAGATTTATCTCCTCTAAATTTGCAATCCCTAAAGTTTAACATCTTTCTTCAGAAGACAGATTTCTTAATGATTCTGGTGTTTTCTGTTTTGTTCTTTTCTGGATTCCTTTAATAGCTTCTCCGTATTTTTTGAAGTCGTCTGACCATGCCCCAAAACAATATTCTAGGTCGTATCACACATATCATTCAACTAGTGTTTTAGACCTCTCGACATTTAGCTAGGCAAAGGAATGTTTTATTATTCCTATCATCTGAATTCCTTTTTTTTCTTCAACATGTTTAGCCATCTTTAAAATCATATTCATACATATTCACAATTCCTCGTGGAGGGGTATAAGAGACATGTATAAATATAGCTGCATATTACTACAAAATAACTTGAACCGTATCGCGAAACATTTTGTAAAGTATCTCTGTAATTATTCTCATTTCGATTTTCTGTAGAATGTATTGACGTTTAAGATAGAGACAATTGCCCTTCTGCTAATAATCTCTTTGTCCATTCCATGTTTAGTCTCACAAAATATTGTTAATGTAAGATTTTGCTCTAATGTAATAAATGTTACTTTTAAAAGACCGAAGTTCTCAATTTTCTTCTTTCTCTTGTATATTGATATCTAAAGGATGACAAATGTATGAATTATGTTATAGGGAGGGAAAAAAAGCCACGACCTTCTTCTCTCGTTACAGAAGGCTAACTGACAACGTCTTTCGCAGGAGTGACTAGTACTACTGCCTTTTATATACCGTGACAACTGGAAAGACGTGACAAATAAGGATACACTCTGCTCTCCTTATCAACATTGTCCGAGTCTGAGGACCTTTCCTCCCTGGTTAAGGAGTGAGATAAAATATTAGGGATCAATCTCTAGCAATAATTTCATTAAATCATATTTAACCAGAGACTGTTATGTCGTGGTTGTTGCTATATTTTATAGTCGTGGTTTCAATGTTTAACAGGGGTTGTAGAATTAGCTTTATCTAATTATTATCAAACAAAACAGATTTATATATTGTCGCCGTTGTACGTTAAAATCACATATATATTTATATACACACCAAGGATGGAGGGACGACGGAATTGAAAACGATTATTGCTGAGTACATCACGGCAAGATCTAATACACACACACACACACACACACACACACTCTCCCGTATATATTTAATAATCAGCTATGACCATGAAGAAGGTCCCTGTAGATCATCTGGTTGTAGGATCTAATGAACCCGAAAGAAAGTGAAAATATATTTTATGAAAGCCCCAGAAGAATAAATGTAAACATTGACCCGATTATAGTAGAAATAAGAATGAGAAAGCCATGAACGCCAGCACATCTATTTTGCTTGGAAACTGAAAGTAGGTTTATAAATATAAATTTTTTCTTATGTTCTTGTATCTGTTTCGTTGGCCTAATGGTAGGTGTTAGAGACTATGTAGACACTGATGTGGTGTTCAATCTCAGTCCGAATCTGCACTATATATTTTTAAATTAAAATTTGTCTCTAGTAAATTAAAAAATGAAATTATTATCTATAGACTTTGACTAAAATCGAAACCCAGAGCAGGTTCTCCACCGTCTCTAATACCTACCATTAGGCCACGGAGACAGATACAAAAACAGTGTGAAAATTAATATTTATAAAGTTACTTTTTTATTTTTGTTTTATACTATAAAAACTATAATACGACACACTGCCAGTGATCGAACCCTGGACCTGGACCTCCACCAGCTCTTATACTTACCACTAGGCTAAAGGGACGGTTACGGAAACTTACTGAAAATTGATATTTATAAACCTACTTTTTCATTACTAGAAAAAACCGGAAGTGGAGAAAATTGAAAAACATCTTCTTTTTCTTCCTCTGATTTTTTTTTATCCAAAATTTGGATTTAAGTCAGAGACGAGTTATCGTTCGTGGCAAAAATCAGAGGAAGAAAAAGAAAAAGTTTTTTAATTTTCTCCACTTCCGGTATTTTCTAGTATAGGTAAGTAAATATTAATTTTCAATGCATTTTTCTAACCGTCCCTGTGGCCTAATGGTAAGCACTAGAGACGGTGGAGATCCTGATTTAGGGTTCGATTTCCGTTAGGTTTTATACTAATAACTGCGTATTTGTTGCTTTTATTAAGTAAGATTTGAACTAATAATGCTGTACTTTGTAGTAATGTCCCATATTATATTCAACATATTTTAAATAAAACTTTTTTTTTTTATAAAAGAAAGAACAAAAAACCTTATTGAAATTAAGAAATGAATTTTATTCAGTAAAGTTGTTTTTATTTTGTTTTCACTTCATTAACTGCTGAATACGTCTTTTGTTTTTGTTTTTGATTCTTTCTAACCATTGTTTACTGTGAATGGTGACTGCAACGAACCTGGATTATTACCAAGTTTCACTGGATGATTGTATTATTTTGTTGTCAGTGGACATCTGGACATCTATCTAAATACCTGGAATAAACACAAGGTGTGTGTTTTACGTAACATTTCATTTTAATGTCTGATGTTCCTGTATTTCACATTTAAAATGTAACCAAAAATAAACAAGACAGGGACGCTACATCAAAATAAACCACACAGACGAGGTACGAATAATCTAAAATTAATTTTAACAAACTATAAACGATGTTTAAAGAGAGACGAACATTAAAATAGGATTTCAAACAAACACGTAAACACAAAGACAATTACAGCCGCCATAATCTAATATCTGAAGATCAACATTTTTCACGATAGAAATAAAACTAAATATGTAAAGTTTAGTGGCCCCTAATTTACTTGCTTTTAATTTCATTTTGATAATCTGTATTCTGTTGACATATATTTATGATTTTAATGATAAAATTTCCTCATGTCTTTAAAAGATTATTACTTATAAAAATTATAATAGTCACCTCCTCCTCTGGATTAATATGTAGCTTACCCACAGGGGTTCCTCAACTGGGCGGTTTCAACTGTTGGGTGGGCGATGAGCAGCTGAACAGAAAATTGAGGGCCATTGGAAACTTTGGTGGCCGATATAGAATGTTGGGATTTAAGAAGGTATGCTACCCGAAAACCTATTCAAGGAATATATGCAAAGAACCTGAATAAAAATCAGGAAGCTAATTGGGAAAATTAAACCAGGAACAAACATTTACGAAACATATTTGGTATACTTTGGAATATTTACTATACAGGTGGCTGGTGGAACATTTTTTCATGTGAATGTGGGAAATGACGCCAAAATATTTGGCAACCCTTGGCTTACACCTTACTAAATGTTCTGGAGACAAGCCTCTTAGCTATATATCATAGTTCTTCAATCCTTCATCTTCCACAGTTGGTGAAGTATTTCGATTTGATATGACGATCGCAGAGTTAGATTTAGGACGTGGTGGCGTTCATGGGTTTCTTAGTGTTGTTACTAGAAAGGGTCGACTCTGTCTTTCACACTTCAGGTTTTTTTCATGAATTAAATATCCATTTTCTTTCTGATCGGTCTAACAATGATTCGAACCTACAATGACTCCGTCTGTAATAATGTTCTCGTATTTGAAATATGTCATACCTAACTCCCGTGTCTGTGTGTGTGAAAAATATTCCAACTTAGAGCGACGTGCCCGTAAATTGTTTAGCCTGATTCCTATATATAGATAATGTGTAATATTTGAACCTTCATGGAGGGTCTTTGCCGTAATTTCCCGTAACTCCGACTAGAAGTCATTATGTAGTTTTTTCATCCGTTAAAAATAATGATTAAAACAATTCTATATCCACAGTTATATACACCTCTTCATCACATATTATATTATTTCCACCAATAACTACATTATATCCTTAAATATGACACCAAGACATATAATTTGTAAATAAAAGATAAAATATTAAAACCTCAATTTTTAAATAATTTTACCCCACCTTTGTGTTCTCAGTGTTTAGATTAACCCATAATTTTATGATTTTGGAGCATATAACTTATAGTACCAGTCATGTACTGGGATCAATTTAACGGATTGGTTCCTCCCCGCAAATTACTTGACTTTTGCCTAAGTAAGACATACTCACAGAATGTATCGATGTACATGTATGAATGTATAGATATATATATATATTAGTAATTTTATGTTTACAATAAAAATAGACAAACAATTTAATGATAATATGAAATGAAATTATTATTATTTATTAATAATATTTTTATTGTTTTCACTGCATTAACTTCTGAGTGCGACTTTGTTTTTCTTATTATCTTCTACTGTAAATGGCGGCTTAATTGGATTATTACTAAGGTTTACTGGATTGTGGTGTTTCTTTATTGTTTTATATTTCAATCAGTGGACATCAGGATAGCTTTCTATATACCTGGGATAAATGTAAATAGTACTGACTTTCATCTGCAGTTCAATGGTGATGTCTTCTTATATTTTCATTTACTTCTGCAATACTGTATATTGTAGTCTTTTCATTATTTTAAATATTTCTATCATGTCACTCGTTTGATATATCTCCCCGAAAGATATAGTTATTCAGAGCTTTACATTGGAATAGTGTACTACTATTTAAATATTAGTCCTTTAAATATATATTTCTATCATGTCCCCCCCCCCCACCCTCTTAGATTTATCTCCTCTAAATTTGCAATCCCTAAAGTTTAACATCTTTCTTCAGAAGACGATTTCTTAATAATTCTGGTGTTTTCTGTTTTGTTCTTTTCTGGATTCCTTCAATAGCTTCTCCGTATTTTCTGAAGTCGTCTGACCATGCCCCAAAACAATATTCTAGGTCGTATCACATATCATTCAACTAGTGTTTTAGACCTCTCGACATTTAGCTAGGCAAAGGAATGTATTATTATTCCTATCATCTGAATTCCTTTTTTCTCTTCATGTTTAGCCATCTTTAAAATCATATTCATACATATTCACAATTCCTCGTGGAGGGGTATAAGAGACATGTATAAATATAGCTGCATATTACTACAAAATAACTTGAACCATATCGCGAAACATTTTGTAAATTATCTCTGTAATTATTCTCATTTCGATTTTCTGTAGAATGTATTGACGTTTAAGATAGAGACAATTGCCCTTCTAATAATCTCTTTGTCCATTCCATGTTTAGTCTCACAAAATATTGTTAATGCAAGATTTTGTTCTAATGTAATAAATGTTACTTTTAAAAGACCGAAGTTCTCAATTTTCTTCTTTCTCTTGTATACTGATATCTAAAGGATGACAAATGTATGAATTATGTGATAGGGAGGAAAAAAGCCACGACCTTCTTCTCTCGTTACAGAAGGCTAACTGACAACGTCTTTCGCAGGAGTGACTCGTACTACTGCCTTTTATATATCGTGACAACTGGAAAGACGTGACAAATAAGGATACACTCTGCTCTCCTTATTAACATTGTCCGAGTCTGAGGACCTTTCCTCCCTGGTTAAGGAGTGAGATAAAATATTAGGGATCAATCTCTAGCAATAATTTCATTAAATCATATTTAACCAGAGACTGTTATGTCGTGGTTGTTGCTATATTTTATAGTCGTGGTTTCAATGTTTAACAGGGGTTGTAGAATTAGCTTTATCTACTTATTATCAAACAAAACAGATTTATATATTGTCGCCGTTGTACGTTAAAATCACATATATATTTACATACACACCAAGGATGGAGGGACGACGGAATTGAAAAGCATTATTGCTGAGTACATCACGGCAAGATCTAATACACACACACACACACACTCTCCCGTATATATTTAATAATCAGCTATGACCATGAAGAAGGTCCCTGTAGATCATCTGGTTGTAGGATCTAATGAACCCGAAAGAAAGTGAAAATATATTTTATGAAAGCCCCAGAAGAATAAATGTAAACATTGACCCGATTATAGTAGAAATAAGAATGAGAAAGCCATGAACGCCAGCACATCTATTTTGCTTGGAAATTGAAAGTAGGTTTATAAATATAAATGTTTTCTTATGTTCTTGTATCTGTTTGGTAGGTGTTAGAGACTATGTAGACACTGATATGGTGTTCAATCTCAGTCGGAATCTGTACTATATATTTTTAAATTTAAATTTTTCTCTAGTAAAGTAAAAAATGAAATTATTATCTATAGACTTTGACTGAAATCGAAACCCAGAGCAGGTTCTCCACCGTCTCTAATACCTACCATTAGGCCACGGAGACAGATATAAAAACAGTGTGAAAATTAATATTTATAAAGTTACTTTTTTATTTTATACCATAAAAGATATAATACGACACACTGCCAGTGATTGAACCCCGGACCTGGACCTCCACCGGCTCTTATACTTACCACTAGGCTAAAGGGACAGTTACGGAAACTTATTGAAAATTGATATTTATAAACCTACTTTTTCATTACTAGAAAAAACCGGAAGTGGAGAAAATTGAAAAACATCTTCTTTTTCTTCCTCTGATTTTTTTTTATCCAAAATTTGGATTTAAGTCAGAGACGAGTTATCGTTCGTGGCAAAAATCAGAGGAAGAAAAAGAAAAAGTTTTTCAATTTTCTCCACTTCCGGTTTTTTCTAGTATAGGTAAGTAAATATTAATTTTCAATGCATTTTTCTAACCGTCCCTGTGGCCTAATGGTAAGCACTAGAGACGGTGGAGATCCTGATTTAGGGTTCGATTTCCGTTAGGTTTTATACTAATAACTGCGTATTTGTTGCTTTTATTAAGTAAGATTTGAACTAATAATGCTGTACTTTGTAGTAATGTCCCATATTATATTCAACATATTTTAATTAAAATTTTTTTTTTTTATAAAAGAAAGAACAAAAAACCTTATTGAAATTAAGAAATGAATTTTATTCAGTAAAGTTGTTTTTATTTTGTTTTCACTTCATTAACTCCTGAATACGTCTTTTGTTTTTGTTTTTGATTCTTTCTAACCATTGTTTACTGTGAATGGTGACTGCAACGAACCTGGATTATTACCAAGTTTCACTGGATGATTGTATTATTTTGTTGTCAGTGGACATCTGGACATCTATCTAAATACCTGGAATAAACACAAGGTGTGTGTTTTACGTAACATTTCATTTTAATGTCTGATGTTCCTGTATTTCACTTTTAAAATGTAACCAAAAATAAACAAGACAGGGACGCTACATCAAAATAAACCACACAGACGAGGTACGAATAATCTAAAATTAATTTTAACAAACTATAAACGATGTTTAAAAAGAGACGAACATTAAAATAGGATTTCAAACAAACACGTAAACACAAAGACAATTACAGCCGCCATAATCTAATATCTGAAGATCAACATTTTTCACGATAGAAATAAAACTAAATATGTAAACTTTAGTGGCCCCTGATTTACTTGCTTTTAATTTCATTTTGATAATCTATATTCTGTAGACATATATTTATGATTTTAATGATGAAATTTCCTCTTGTCTTTAAAAGATTATTACTTATAAAAATTATAATAGTCACCTCCTCCTCTCGATTAATATATAGCATCATTCGAGGTAGCTTACCCACAGGGGTTCCTCAACTGGGCGGTTTCAACTGTTGGGTGGGCGATGAGCAGCTGAACAGAAAATTGAGGGCCATTGGAAACTTTGGTGGCCGATATAGAATTTTGAGATTTAAGAAGGTATGCTACTCGAAAACCTATTCAAGGAATATATGCAAAGAACCTGAATAAAAATCAGGAAGCTAATTGGGAAAATTAAACCAGGAACAAACATTTACGAAACATATTTGGTATACTTTGGAATATTTACTATACAGGTGGCTGGTGGAACATTTTTTCATGTGAATGTGGGAAATGACGCCAAAATATTTGGCAACCCTTGGCCTACACCTTACTAAATGTTCTGGAGACAAGCCTCTTAGCTATATATCATAGTTCTTCAATCCTTCATCTTCCACAGTTGGTGAAGTATTTCGATTTGATATGACGATCGCAGAGTTAGATTTAGGACGTGGTGGCGTTCATGGGTTTCTTAGTGTTGTTACTAGAAAGGGTCAACTCTGTCTTTCACACTTCAGGTTTTTTCATGAATTAAATATCGATTTTCTTTCTGATCGGTCTAACAATGATTTGAACCTACAATGACTCCGTCTGTAATAATGTTCTCTTATTTGAAATATGCCATACCTAACTCCCGTGTCTGTGTGTGTGAAAAATATTCCAACTTAGAGCGACGTGCCCGTAAATTGTTTAGCCTGATTCCTATATATATAGATAATGTGTAATATTTGAACCTTCATGGAGGGTCTTTGCCGTAATTTCCCGTAACTCCGACTAGAAGTCATTATGTAGTTTTTTCGTCCGTTAAAAATAATGATTAAAACAATTCTATATCCACAGTTATATACACCTCTTCATCACATATTATATTATTTCCACCAATAACTACATTATATCCTTAAATATGACACCAAGACATATAATTTGTAAATAAAAGATAAAATATTAAAACCTCAATTTTTAAATAATTTTACCCCACCTTTGTGTTCAGGTTAACCCATAATTTTATGATTTTGGAGCATATAACTTATAGTACCAGTCATGTACTGGGATCAATTTAACGGATTGGTTCCTCCCCGCAAATTACTTGACTTTTGCCTAAGTAAGACATACTCACAGAATGTATCGATGTATATGTATGAATCTATATATATATATATATTAGTATATTTTATGTTTACAATAAAAATCGACAAACAATTTAATGATAATATGGAATGAAATTATTATTTATTAATAATATTTTTATTGTTTTCACTGCATTAACTTCTGAGTGTGACTTTGTTTTTCTTACTATTTTCTACTGTAAATGGCGGCTTAATTGGATTATTACTAAGGTTTACTGGATTGTGGTGTTTCTTTATTGTTTTATATTTCAATCAGTGGACATCAGGATAGCTTTCTATATACCTGGGATAAATGTAAAGGGTACTGACTTTCATCTGCAGTTCAATGGTGATGTCTTCTTATATTTTCATTTACTTCTGCAATACTGTATATTGTAGTCTTTTCATTATTTTAAATATTTCTATCATGTCACTCGTTTGATATATCTCCCCGAAAGATATAGTTATTCAGAGCTTTACATTGGAATAGTGTACTACTATTTAAATATTAGTCCTTTAAATATATATTTCTATCATGTCCCCCACCCCCACCCCCACTTAGATCTATCTCCTCTAAATTTGCAATCCCTAAAGTTTAACATCTTTCTTCAGAAGACGATTTCTTAATAATTCTGGTGTTTTCTGTTTTGTTCTTTTCTGGATTCCTTCAATAGCTTCTCCGTATTTTCTGAAGTCGTCTGACCATGCCCCAAAACAATATTCTAGGTCGTATCACACATATCATTCAACTAGTGTTTTAGACCTCTCGACATTTAGCTAGGCAAAGGAATGTTTTATTATTCCTATCATCTGAATTCCTTTTTTTTCTTCAACATGTTTAGCCATCTTTAAAATCATATTCATACATATTCACAATTCCTCGTGGAGGGGTATAAGAGACATGTATAAATATAGCTGCATATTACTACAAAATAACTTAAACCATATCGCGAAACATTTTGTAAAGTATCTCTGTAATTATTCTCATTTCGATTTTCTGTAGAATGTATTGACGTTTAAGATAGAGACAATTGCCCTTCTTCTAATAATCTCTTTGTTCATTCCATGTTTAGTCTCACAAAATATTGTTAATGCAAGATTTTGCTCTAATGTAATAAATGTTACTTTTAAAAGACCGAAGTTCTCAATTTTCTTCTTTCTCTTGTATATTGATATCTAAAGGATGACAAATGTATGAATTATGTGATAGGGAGGAAAAAAGCCACGACCTTCTTCTCTCGTTACAGAAGGCTAACTGACAACGTCTTTCGCAGGAGTGACTAGTACTACTGCCTTTTATATACCGTGACAACTGGAAAGACGTGACAAATAAGGATACACTCTGCTCTCCTTATCAACATTGTCCGAGTCTGAGGACCTTTCCTCCCTGGTTAAGGAGTGAGATAAAATATTAGGGATCAATCTCTAGCAATAATTTCATTAAATCATATTTAACCAGAGACTTATGTCGTGGTTGTTGCTATATTTCATAGTCGTGGTTTCAATGTTTAACAGGGGTTGTAGAATTAGCTTTATCTAATTATTATCAAACAAAACAGATTTATATATTGTCGCCGTTGTACGTTAAAATCACATATATATTTATATACACACCAAGGATGGAGGGACGACGGAATTGAAAACCATTATTGCTGAGTACATCACGGCAAGAATCTAATCTAATACACACACACACTCTCCCGTATATATTTAATAATCAGCTATGACCATGAAGAAGGTCCCTGTAGATCATCTGGTTGTAGGATCTAATGAACCCGAAAGAAAGTGAAAATATATTTTATGAAAGCCCCAGAAGAATAAATGTAAACATTGACCCGATTATAGTAGAAATAAGAATGAGAAAGCCATGAACGCCAGCACATCTATTTTGCTTGGAAATTGAAAGTAGGTTTATAAATATAAATGTTTTCTTATGTTCATGTATCTGTTTCGTTGGCCTAATGGTAGGTGTTAGAGACTATGTAGACACTGATGTGGTGTTCAATCTCAGTCCGAATCTGTACTATATATTTTTAAATTTAAATTTTTCTCTAGTAAAGTAAAAAATGAAATTATTATCTATAGACTTTGACTGAAATCGAAACCCAGAGCAGGTTCTCCACCGTCTCTAATAGGCCACGGAGACAGATATAAAGACAGTGTGAAAATTAATATTTATAAAGTTACTTTTTTAGTTTTGTTTTATACTATAAAAAATATAATACGACACACTGCCAGTGATTGAACCCCGGACCTGGACCTCCACCGGTTCTTATACTTACCACTAGGCTAAAGGGACGGTTACGGAAACTTACTGAAAATTGATATTTATAAACTTACTTTTTCATTACTAGAAAAAACCGGAAGTGGAGAAAATTGAAAAACATCTTCTTTTTCTTCCTCTGATTTCTTTTTATCCAAAATTTGGATTTAAGTCAGAGACGAGTTATCGTTCGTGGCAAAAATCAGAGGAAGAAAAAGAAAAAGTTTTTCAATTTTCTCCACTTCCGGTTTTTTCTAGTATAGGTAAGTAAATATTAATTTTCAATGCATTTTTGTAACCGTCCCTGTGGCCTAATGGTTAGCGCTAGAGACGGTGGAGATCCTGATTTAGGGTTCGATGTCCTTTAGGTTTTATACTAATAACTGCGTATTTGTTGCTTTTATTAAGCAAGATTTGAACTAATAATGCTGTACTTTGTAGTAATGTACCATATTATATTCAACATATTTTAATTAAAATTTTTTTTTTTATAAAAGAAAGAACAAAAAACCTTATTGAAATTAAGAAATGAATTTTATTCAGTAAAGTTGTTTTTATTTTGTTTTCACTTCATTAACTGCTGAATACGTCTTTTGTTTTTGTTTTTGATTCTTTCTAACCATTGTTTACTGTGAATGGTGACTGCAACGAACCTGGATTATTACCAAGTTTCACTGGATGATTGTATTATTTTGTTGTCAGTGGACATCTGGACATCTATCTAAATACCTGGAATAAACACAAGGTGTGTGTTTTACGTAACATTTCATTTTAATGTCTGATGTTCCTGTATTTCACATTTAAAATGTAACCAAAAATAAACAAGACAGGGACGCTACATCAAAATAAACCACACAGACGAGGTACGAATAATCTAAAATTAATTTTAACAAACTATAAACGATGTTTAAAGAGAGACGAACATTAAAATAGGATTTCAAACAAACACGTAAACACAAAGACAATTACAGCCGCCATAATCTAATATCTGAAGATCAACATTTTTCACGATAGAAATAAAACTAAATATGTAAAGTTTAGTGGCCCCTGATTTACTTGCTTTTAATTTCATTTTGATAATCTGTATTCTGTAGACATATATTTATGATTTTAATGATGAAATTTCCTCTTGTCTTTAAAAGATTATTGCTTATAAAAATTAAAATAGTCACCTCCTCCTCTCGATTAATATGTAGCTTACCCACAGGGGTTCCTCAACTGGGCGGTTTCAACTGTTGGGTGGGCGATGAGCAGCTGAACAGAAAATTGAGGGCCATTGGAAACTTTGGTGGCCGATATAGAATGTTGAGATTTAAGAAGGTATGCTACCCGAAAACCTATTCAAGGAATATATGCAAAGAACCTGAATAAAAATCAGGAAGCTAATTGGGAAAATTAAACCAGGAACAAACATTTACGAAACATATTTGGTATACTTTGGAATATTTACTATACAGGTGGCTGGTGGAACATTTTTTCATGTGAATGTGGGAAATGACGCCAAAATATTTGGCAACCCTTGGCTTACACCTTACTAAATGTTCTGGAGACAAGCCTCTTAGCTATATATCATAGTTCTTCAATCCTTCATCTTCCACAGTTGGTGAAGTATTTCGATTTGATATGACGATCGCAGAGTTAGATTTAGGACGTGGTGGCGTTCATGGGTTTCTTAGTGTTGTTACTAGAAAGGGTCGACTCTGTCTTTCACACTTCAGGTTTTTTTCATGAATTAAATATCCATTTTCTTTCTGATCGGTCTAACAATGATTCGAACCTACAATGACTCCGTCTGTAATAATGTTCTCGTATTTGAAATATGTCATACCTAACTCCCGTGTCTGTGTGTGTGAAAAATATTCCAACTTAGAGCGACATGCCCGTAAATTGTTTAGCCTGATTCCTATATATAGATAATGTGTAATATTTGAACCTTCATGGAGGGTCTTTGCCCTAATTTCCCGTAACTCCGACTAGAAGTCATTATGTAGTTTTTTCGTCCGTTAAAAATAATGATTAAAACAATTCTATATCCACAGTTATATACACCTCTTCATCACATATTATATTATTTCCACCAATAACTACATTATATCCTTAAATATGACACCAAGACATATAATTTGTAAATAAAAGATAAAATATTAAAACCTCAATTTTTAAATAATTTTACCCCACCTTTGTGTTCTCAGTGTTTAGATTAACCCATAATTTTATGATTTTGGAGCATATAACTTATAGTACCAGTCATGTACTGAGATCAATTTAACGGATTGGTTCCTCCCCGCAAATTACTTGACTTTTGCCTAAGTAAGACATACTCACAGAATGTATCGATGTACATGTATGAATGTATATATATATATATATATATTAGTATATTTTATGTTTACAATAAAAATAGACAAACAATTTAATGATAATATGAAATGAAATTATTATTATTTATTAATAATATTTTTATTGTTTTCACTGCATTAACTTCTGAGTGCGACTTTGTTTTTCTTACTATTTTCTACTGTAAATGGCGGCTTAATTGGATTATTACTAAGGTTTACTGGATTGTGGTGTTTCTTTATTGTTTTATATTTCAATCAGTGGACGTCAGCATAGCTTTCTATATACCTGGGATAAATGTAAAGAGTACTGACTTTCATCTGCAGTTCAATGGTGATGTCTTCTTATATTTTCATTTACTTCTGCAATACTGTATATTGTAGTCTTTTCATTATTTTAAATATTTCTATCATGTCACTCGTTTGATATATCTCCCCGAAAGATATAGTAACTTCGGAGCTTTACATTGGAATAGTGTACTACTATTTAAATATTAGTCCCTTAAATATATATTTCTATCATGCCCCCCCCCCCCCCCCTAGATTTATCTCCTCTAAATTTGCAATCCCTAAAGTTTAACATCTTTCTTCAGAAGACAGATTTCTTAATAATTCTGGTGTTTTCTGTTTTGTTCTTTTCTGGATTCCTTCAATAGCTTCTCCGTATTTTCTGAAGTCGTCTGACCATGCCCCAAAACAATATTCTAGGTCGTATCACACATATCATTCAACTAGTGTTTTAGACCTCTCGACATTTAGCTAGGCAAAGGAATGTTTTATTATTCTTATCATCTGAATTCCTTTTTTTTCTTCAACATGTTTAGCCGTCTTTAAAATCATATTCATACATATTCACAATTCCTCGTGGAGGGGTATAAGAGACATGTATAAATATAGCTGCATATTACTACAAAATAACTTGAACCATATCGCGAAACATTTTGTAAAGTATCTCTGTAATTATTCTCATTTCGATTTTCTGTAGAATGTATTGACGTTTAAGATAGAGACAATTGCCCTTCTTCTAATAATCTCTTTGTCCATTCCCTGTTTAGTCTCACAAAATATTGTTAATGCAAGATTTTGCTCTAATGTAATAAATGTTAGTTTTAAAAGACCGAATTTCTCAATTTTCTTCTTTCTCTTGTATATTGATATCTAAAGGATGACAAATGTATGAATTATGTGATAGGGAGGGAAAAAAAAGCCACGACCATCTTCTCTCGTTACAGAAGGCTAACTGACAACGTCTTTCGCAGGAGTGACTAGTACTACTGCCTTTTATATACCGTGACAACTGGAAAGACGTGACAAATAAGGATACTCTCTGCTCTCCTTGTCAACATTGTCCGAGTCTGTGGACCTTTCCTCCCTGGTTAAGGAGTGAGATAAAATATTAGGGATCAATCTCTAGCAATAATTTCATTAAATCATATTTAACCAGAGACTGTTATGTCGTGGTTGTTGCTATATTTTATAGTCGTGGTTTCAATGTTTAACAGGGGTTGTAGAATTAGCTTTATCTAATTATTATCAAACAAAACAGATTTATATATCGTCGCCGTTGTACGTTAAAATCACATATATATTTATATACACACCAAGGATGGAGGGACGACGGAATTGAAAACCATTATTGCTGAGTACATCACGGCAAGATCTAATACACACACACACACACACACACTCTCCCGTATATATTTAATAATCAGCTATGACCATGAAGAAGGTCCCTGTAGATCACCTGGTTGTAGGATCTAATGAACCCGAAAGAAAGTGAAAATATATTTTATGAAAGCCCCAGAAGAATAAATGTAAACATTGATCCGATTATAGTAGAAATAAGAATGAGAAAGCCATGAACGCCAGCACATCTATTTTGCTTGGAAATTGAAAGTAGGTTTATAAATATAAATTTTTTCTTATGTTCTTGTATGTTTCGTTGGCCTAATGGTAGGTGTTAGAGACTATGTAGACACTGATGTGGTGTTCAATCTCAGTCCGAATCTGTACTATATATTTTTAAATTTAAATTTTTCTCTAGTAAAGTAAAAAATGAAATTATTATCTATAGACTTTGACTGAAATCGAAACCCAGAGCAGGTTCTCCACCGTCTCTAATACCTACCATTAGGCCACGGAGGCAAATATAAAAACAGTGTGAAAATTAATATTTATAAAGTTACTTTTTTATTTTTGTTTTATACTATAATAAATATAATACGACACACTGCCAGTGATTGAACCCCGCACCTGGACCTCCACCGGTTCTTATACTTACCACTAGACTAAAGGGACGGTTACGGAAACTTACTGAAAATTGATATTTATAAACCTACTTTTTCATTACTAGAAAAAACCGGAAGTGGAGAAAATTGAAAAACATCTTCTTTTTCTTCCTCTGATTTTTTTTTATCCAAAATTTGGATTTAAGTCAGAGACGAGTTATCGTTCGTGGCAAAAATCAGAGGAAGAAAAAGAAAAAGTTTTTCAATTTTCTCCACTTCCGGTTTTTTCTAGTATAGGTAAGTAAATATTAATTTTCAATGCATTTTTGTAACCGTCCCTGTGGCCTAATGGTAAGCACTAGAGACGGTGGAGATCCTGATTTAGGGTTCGATTTCCGTTAGGTTTTATACTAATAACTGCGTATTTGTTGCTTTTATTAAGTAAGATTTGAACTAATAATGCTGTACTTTGTAGTAATGTCCCATATTATATTCAACATATTTTAATTAAAATTTTTTTTTTTTATAAAAGAAAGAACAAAAAACCTTATTGAAATTAAGAAATGAATTTTATTCAGTAAAGTTGTTTTTATTTTGTTTTCACTTCATTAACTGCTGAATACGTCTTCTGTTTTTGTTTTTTATTCTTTCTAACCATTGTTTACTGTGAATGGTGACTGCAACGAACCTGGATTATTACCAAGTTTCACTGGATGATTGTATTATTTTGTTGTCAGTGGACATCTGGACATCTATCTAAATACCTGGAATAAACACAAGGTGTGTGTTTTACGTAACATTTCATTTTAATGTCTGATGTTCCTGTATTTCACATTTAAAATGTAACCAAAAATAAACAAGACAGGGACGCTACATCAAAATAAACCACACAGACGAGGTACGAATAATCTAAAATTAATTTTAACAAACTATAAACGATGTTTAAAGAGAGACGAACATTAAAATAGGATTTCAAACAAACACGTAAACACAAAGACAATTACAGCCGCCATAATCTAATATCTGAAGATCAACATTTTTCACGATAGAAATAAAACTAAATATGTAAAGTTTAGTGGCCCCTAATTTACTTGCTTTTAATTTCATTTTGATAATCTGTATTCTGTAGACATATATTTATGATTTTAATGATGAAATTTCCTCTTGTCTTTAAAAGATTATTACTTATAAAAATTATAATAGTCACCTCCTCCTCTCGATTAATATATAGCATCCTTCGAGGTAGCTTAGCCACAGGGGTTCCTCAACTGGGCGGTTTCAACTGTTGGGTGGGCGATGAGCAGCTGAACAGAAAATTGAGGGCCATTGGAAACTTTGGTGGCCGATATAGAATTTTGAGATTTAAGAAGGTATGCTACCCGAAAACCTATTCAAGGAATATATGCAAAGAACCTGAATAAAAATCAGGAAGCTAATTGGGAAAATTAAACCAGGAACAAACATTTACGAAACATATTTGGTATACTTTGGAATATTTACTATACAGGTGGCTGGTGGAACATTTCTTCATGTGAATGTGGGAAATGACGCCAAAATATTTGGCAACCCTTGGCTTACACCTTACTAAATTTTCTGGAGACAAGCCTCTTCGCTATATATCATAGTTCTTCAATCCTTCATCTTCCACAGTTGGTGAAGTATTTCGATTTGATATGACGATCGCAGAGTTAGATTTAGGACGTGGTGGCGTTCATGGGTTTCTTAGTGTTGTTACTAGAAAGGGTCGACTCTGTCTTTCACACTTCAGGTTTTTTCATGAATTAAATATCGATTTTCTTTCTGATCGGTCTAACAATGATTTGAACCTACAATGACTCCGTCTGTAATAATGTTCTCTTATTTGAAATATGCCATACCTAACTCCCGTGTCTGTGTGTGTGAAAAATATTCCAACTTAGAGCGACGTGCCCGTAAATTGTTTAGCCTGATTCCTATATATAGATAATGTGTAATATTTCAACCTTCATGGAGGGTCTTTGCCGTAATTTCCCGTAACTCCGACTAGAAGTCATTATGTAGTTTTTTCGTCCGTTAAAAATGATTAAAACAATTCTATATCCACAGTTATATACACCTCTTCATCACATATTATATTATTTCCACCAATAACTACATTATATCCTTAAATATAAAACCAAGACATATAATTTGTAAATAAAAGATAAAATATTAAAACCTCAATTTTTAAATAATTTTACCCCACCTTTGTGTTCTCAGTGTTTAGATTAACCCATAATTTTATGATTTTGGAGCATATAACTTATAGTACCAGTCATGTACTGGGATCAATTTAACGGATTGGTTCCTCCCCGCAAAATACTTGACTATTGCCTAAGTAAGACATACTCACAGAATGTATCGATGTATATGTATGAATGTATATATATATATATATATATATATATATATATATATATATATTAGTAAATTTTATGTTTACAATAAAAATAGACAAACAATTTAATGATAATATGAAATGAAATTATTATTATTTATTAATAATATTTTTATTGTTTTCACTGCATTAACTTCTGAGTGTGACTTTGTTTTTCTTACTATTTTCTACTGTAAATGGCGGCTTAATTGGATTATTACTAACGTTTACTGGATTGTGGTGTTTCTTTATTGTTTTATATTTCAATCAGTGGACATCAGGATAGCTTTCTATATACCTGGGATAAATGTAAAGAGTACTGACTTTCATCTGCAGTTCAATGGTGATGTCTTCTTATATTTTCATTTACTTCTGCAATACTGTATATTGTAGTCTTTTCATTATTTTAAATATTTCTATCATGTTACTCGTTTGATATATCTCCCCGAAAGATATAGTTATTCAGAGCTTTACATTGGAATAGTGTACTACTATTTAAATATTAGTCCTTTAAATATATATTTCTATCATGTCCCCCCACCCTCTTAGATTTATCTCCTCTAAATTTGCAATCCCTAAAGTTTAACATCTTTCTTCAGAAGACATATTTCTTAATAATTCTGGTGTTTTCTGTTTTGTTCTTCTCTGGATTCCTTCAATAGCTTCTCCGTGCCCCAAAACAATATTCTAGGTCGTATCACACATATCATTCAACTAGTGTTTTAGAGCTCTCGACATTTTGCTAGGCAAAGGAATGTTTTATTATTCCTATCATCTGAATTCCTTTTTTTTCTTCAACATGTTTAGCCATCTTTAAAATCATATTCATACATATTCACAATTCCTCGTGGAGGCGGTATAAGAGACATGTATAAATATAGCTGCATATTACTACAAAATAACTTGAACCATATCGCGAAACATTTTGTAAAGTACCTCTGTAATTATTCTCATTTCGATTTTCTGTAGAATGTATTGACGTTTAAGATAGAGACAATTGCCCTTCTAATAATCTCTTTGTCCATTCCATGTTTAGTCTCACAAAATATTGTTAATGCAAGATTTTGCTCTAATGTAATAAATGTTACTTTTAAAAGAGCGAAGTTCTCAATTTTCTTCTTTCTCTTGTATATTGATATCTAAAGGATGACAAATGTATGAATTATGTGATAGGGAGGAAAAAAGCCACGACCTTCTTCTCTCGTTACAGACGGCTAACTGACAACGTCTTTCGCAGGAGTGACTAGTACTACTGCCTTTTATATACCGTGACAACTGGCAAGACGTGACAAATAAGGATACACTCTGCTCTCCTTATCAACATTGTCCGAGTCTGAGGACCTTTCCTCCCTGGTTAAGGAGTGAGATAAAATATTAGGGATCAATCTCTAGCAATAATTTCATTAAATCATATTTAACCAGAGACTGTTATGTCGTGGTTGTTGCTATATTTTATAGTCGTGGTTTCAATGTTTAACAGGGGTTGTAGAATTAGCTTTATCTAATTATTATCAAACAAAACAGATTTATATATTGTCGCCGTTGTACGTTAAAATCACATATATATTTATATACACACCAAGGATGGAGGGACGACGGAATTGAAAACCATTATTGCTGAGTACATCACGGCAAGATCTAATACACACACACACACACTCTCCCGTATATATTTAATAATCAGCTATGACCATGAAGAAGGTCCCTGTAGATCATCTGGTTGTAGGATCTAATGAACCCGAAAGAAAGTGAAAATATATTTTATGAAAGCCCCAGAAGAATAAATGTAAACATTGACCCGATTATAGTAGAAATAAGAATGAGAAAGCCATGAACGCCAGCACATCTATTTTGCTTGGAAATTGAAAGTAGGTTTATAAATATAAATTTTTTCTTATGTTCTTGTATCTGTTTCGTTGGCCTAATGGTAGGTGTTAGAGACTATGTAGACACTGATGTGGTGTTCAATCTCAGTCCGAATCTGTACTATATATTTTTAAATTAAAATTTTTCTCTAGTAAAGTAAAATATGAAATTATTATCTCTAGACTTTGACTGGAATCGAAACCCAGAGCAGGTTCTCCACCGTCTCTAATACCTACCGTTAGGCCACGGAGACAGATATAAAAACAGTGTGAAAATTAATATTTATAAAGTTACTTTTTTATTTTTGTTTTATACTATAAAAAATATAATACGACACACTGCCAGTGATTGAACCCCGGACCTGGACCGGATCTTATACTTACCACTAGGCTAAAGGGACGGTTACGGAAACTTACTGAAAATTGATATTTATAAACCTACTTTTTCATTACTAGAAAAAAACCGGAAGTGGAGAAAATTGAAAAACATCTTTTTCTTCCTCTGATTTTTTTTTATCCAAAATTTGGATTTAAGTCAGAGACGAGTTATCGTTCGTGGCAAAAATCAGAGGAAGAAAAAGAAAAAGTTTTTCAATTTTCTCCACTTCCGGTTTTTTCTAGTATAGGTAAGTAAATATTAATTTTCAATGCATTTTTGTAACCGTCCCTGTGGCCTAATGGTAAGCACTAGAGACGGTGGAGATCCTGATTTAGGGTTCGATTTCCGTTAGGTTTTATACTAATAACTGCGTATTTGTTGCTTTTATTAAGTAAGATTTGAACTAATAATGCTGTACTTTGTAGTAATGTCCCATATTATATTCAACATATTTTAATTAAAATTTTTTTTTTTTATAAAAGAAAGAACAAAAAACCTTATTGAAATTAAGAAATGAATTTTATTCAGTAAAGTTGTTTTTATTTTGTTTTCACTTCATTAACTGCTGAATACGTCTTCTGTTTTTGTTTTTTATTCTTTCTAACCATTGTTTACTGTGAATGGTGACTGCAACGAACCTGGATTATTACCAAGTTTCACTGGATGATTGTATTATTTTGTTGTCAGTGGACATCTGGACATCTATCTAAATACCTGGAATAAACACAAGGTGTGTGTTTTACGTAACATTTCATTTTAATGTCTGATGTTCCTGTATTTCACATTTAAAATGTAACCAAAAATAAACAAGACAGGGACGCTACATCAAAATAAACCACACAGACGAGGTACGAATAATCTAAAATTAATTTTAACAAACTATAAACGATGTTTAAAGAGAGACGAACATTAAAATAGGATTTCAAACAAACACGTAAACACAAAGACAATTACAGCCGCCATAATCTAATATCTGAAGATCAACATTTTTCACGATAGAAATAAAACTAAATATGTAAAGTTTAGTGGCCCCTGATTTACTTGCTTTTAATTTCATTTTGATAATCTGTATTCTGTAGACATATATTTATGATTTTAATGATGAAATTTCCTCTTGTCTTTAAAAGATTATTACTTATAAAAATTATAATAGTCACCTCCTCCTCTCGATTAATATGTAGCTTACCCACAGGGGTTCCTCAACTGGGCGGTTTCAACTGTTGGGTGGGCGATGAGCAGCTGAACAGAAAATTGAGGGCCATTGGAAACTTTGGTGGCCGATATAGAATTTTGAGATTTAAGAAGGTATGCTACCCGAAAACCTATTCAAGGAATATATGCAAAGAACCTGAATAAAAATCAGGAAGCTAATTGGGAAAATTAAACCAGGAACAAACATTTACGAAACATATTTGGTATACTTTGGAATATTTACTATACAGGTGGCTGGTGGAACATTTTTTCATGTGAATGTGGGAAATGACGCCAAAATATTTAGCAACCCTTGGCTTACACCTTACTAAATGTTCTGGAGACAAGCCTCTTAGCTATATATCATAGTTCTTCAATCCTTCATCTTCCACAGTTGGTGAAGTATTTCGATTTGATATGACGATCGCAGAGTTAGATTTAGGACGTGGTGGCGTTCATGGGTTTCTTAGTGTTGTTACTAGAAAGGGTCGACTCTGTCTTTCACACTTCAGGTTTTTTCATGAATTAAATATCCATTTTCTTTCTGATCGGTCTAACAATGATTCGAACCTACAATGACTCCGTCTGTAATAATGTTCTCGTATTTGAAATATGTCATACCTAACTCCCGTGTCTGTGTGTGTGAAAAATATTCCAACTTAGAGCGACATGCCCGTAAATTGTTTAGCCTGATTCCTATATATAGATAATGTGTAATATTTGAACCTTCATGGAGGGTCTTTGCCCTAATTTCCCGTAACTCCGACTAGAAGTCATTATGTAGTTTTTTCGTCCGTTAAAAATAATGATTAAAACAATTCTATATCCACAGTTATATACACCTCTTCATCACATATTATATTATTTCCACCAATAACTACATTATATCCTTAAATATGACACCAAGACATATAATTTGTAAATAAAAGATAAAATATTAAAACCTCAATTTTTAAATAATTTTACCCCACCTTTGTGTTCTCAGTGTTTAGATTAACCCATAATTTTATGATTTTGGAGCATATAACTTATAGTACCAGTCATGTACTGAGATCAATTTAACGGATTGGTTCCTCCCCGCAAATTACTTGACTTTTGCCTAAGTAAGACATACTCACAGAATGTATCGATGTACATGTATGAATGTATATATATATATATATATTAGTATATTTTATGTTTACAATAAAAATAGACAAACAATTTAATGATAATATGAAATGAAATTATTATTATTTATTAATAATATTTTTATTGTTTTCACTGCATTAACTTCTGAGTGCGACTTTGTTTTTCTTACTATTTTCTACTGTAAATGGCGGCTTAATTGGATTATTACTAAGGTTTACTGGATTGTGGTGTTTCTTTATTGTTTTATATTTCAATCAGTGGACGTCAGCATAGCTTTCTATATACCTGGGATAAATGTAAAGAGTACTGACTTTCATCTGCAGTTCAATGGTGATGTCTTCTTATATTTTCATTTACTTCTGCAATACTGTATATTGTAGTCTTTTCATTATTTTAAATATTTCTATCATGTCACTCGTTTGATATATCTCCCCGAAAGATATAGTAACTTCGGAGCTTTACATTGGAATAGTGTACTACTATTTAAATATTAGTCCTTTAAATATATATTTCTATTATGCCCCCCCCCCCCCCCCCCCCTTAGATTTATCTCCTCTAAATTTGCAATCCCTAAAGTTTAACATCTTTCTTCAGAAGACAGATTTCTTAATAATTCTGGTGTTTTCTGTTTTGTTCTTTTCTGGATTCCTTCAATAGCTTCTCCGTATTTTCTGAAGTCGTCTGACCATGCCCCAAAACAATATTCTAGGTCGTATCACACATATCATTCAACTAGTGTTTTAGACCTCTCGACATTTAGCTAGGCAAAGGAATGTTTTATTATTCTTATCATCTCAATTCCTTTTTTTTCTTCAACATGTTTAGCCATCTTTAAAATCATATTCATACATATTCACAATTCCTCGTGGAGGGGTATAAGAGACATGTATAAATATAGCTGCATATTACTACAAAATAACTTGAACCATATCGCGAAACATTTTGTAAAGTATCTCTGTAATTATTCTCATTTCGATTTTCTGTAGAATGTATTGACGTTTAAGATAGAGACAATTGCCCTTCTTCTAATAATCTCTTTGTCCATTCCATGTTTAGTCTCACAAAATATTGTTAATGCAAGACTTTGCTCTAATGTAATAAATGTTACTTTTAAAAGACCGAAGTTCTCAATTTTCTTCTTTCTCTTGTATATTGATATCTAAAGGATGACAAATGTATGAATTATGTGATAGGGAGGGGAAAAAAGCCACGACCTTCTTCTCTCGTTACAGAAGGCTAACTGACAACGTCTTTCGCAGGAGTGACTAGTACTACTGCCTTTTATATACCGTGACAACTGGAAAGACGTGACAAATAAGGATACACTCTGCTCTCCTTGTCAACATTGTCCGAGTCTGTGGACCTTTCCTCCCTGGTTAAGGAGTGAGATAAAATATTAGGGATCAATCTCTAGCAATAATTTCATTAAATCATATTTAACCAGAGACTGTTATGTCGTGGTTGTTGCTATATTTTATAGTCGTGGTTTCAATGTTTAACAGGGGTTGTAGAATTAGCTTTATCTAATTATTATCAAACAAAACAGATTTATATATTGTCGCCGTTGTACGTTAAAATCACATATATATTTATATACACACCAAGGATGGAGGGACGACGGAATTGAAAACCATTATTGCTGAGTACATCACGGCAAGATCTAATACACACACACACACACACTCTCCCGTATATATTTAATAATCAGCTATGACCATGAAGAAGGTCCCTGTAGATCACCTGGTTGTAGGATCTAATGAACCCGAAAGAACGTGAAAATATATTTCATGAAAGCCCCAGAAGAATAAATGTAAACATTGACCCGATTATAGTAGAAATAAGAATGAGAAAGCCATGAACGCCAGCACATCTATTTTGCTTGGAAATTGAAAGTAGGTTTATAAATATAAATTTTTTCTTATGTTCTTGTATCTGTTTCGTTGGCCTAATGGTAGGTGTTAGAGACTATGTAGACACTGATGTGGTGTTCAATCTCAGTCGGAATCTGTACTATATATTTTTAAATTTAAATTTTTCTCTAGTAAAGTAAAAAATGAAATTATTATCTCTAGACTTTGACTGAAATCGAAACCCAGAGCAGGTTCTCCACCGTCTCTAATACCTACCATTAGGCCACGGAGGCATATATAAAAACAGTGTGAAAATTAATATTTATAAAGTTACTTTTTTATTTTTGTTTTATACTATAAAAAATATAATACGACACACTGCCAGTGATTGAACCCCGGACGTGGACCTCCACCGGCTCTTATACTTACCACTAGGCTAAAGGGACGGTTACAGAAACTTACTGAAAATTGATATTTATAAACCTACTTTTTCATTACCAGAAAAAACCGGAAGTGGAGAAAATTGAAAAACATCTTCTTTTTCTTCCTCTGATTTTTTTTTATCCAAAATTTGGATTTAAGTCAGAGACGAGTTATCGTTCGTGGCAAAAATCAGAGGAAGAAAAAGAAAAAGTTTTTCAATTTTCTCCACTTCCGGTTTTTTCTAGTATAGGTAAGTAAATATTAATTTTCAATGTATTTTTGTAACCGTCCCTGTGGCCTAATGGTAAGCACTAGAGACGGTGGAGATCCTGATTTAGGGATCGATTTCCGTTAGGTTTTATACTAATAACTGCGTATTTTTTGCTTTTATTAAGTAAGATTTGAACTAATAATGCTGTACGTTGTAGTAATGTCCCATATTATATTCAACATATTTTAATTAAAATGTTTTTTTTTTTATAAAAGAAAGAACAAAAAACCTTATTGAAATTAAGAAATGAATTTTATTCAGTAAAGTTGTTTTTATTTTGTTTTCACTTCATTAACTGCTGAATACGTCTTTTGTTTTTGTTTTTGATTCTTTCTAACCATTGTTTACTGTGAATGGTGACTGCAACGAACCTGGATGATTGTATTATTTTGTTGTCAGTGGACATCTGGACATCTACCTAAATACCTGGAATAAACACAAGGTGTGTGTTTTACGTAACATTTCATTTTAATGTCTGATGTTCCTGTATTTCACATTTAAAATGTAACCAAAAATAAACAAGACAGGGACGCTACATCAAAATAAACCACACAGACGAGGTACGAATAATCTAAAATTAATTTT
This sequence comes from Eledone cirrhosa, assembly GCA_964016885.1. Lineage (NCBI taxonomy): Eukaryota > Metazoa > Mollusca > Cephalopoda > Octopoda > Eledonidae > Eledone > Eledone cirrhosa. Next base: position 20,515,908 of record OZ024765.1, read on the forward strand.
AACAAACTATAAACGATGTTTAAAGAGAGACGAACATTAAAATAGGATTTCAAACAAACACGTAAACACAAAGACAATTACAGCCGCCATAATCTAATATCTGAAGATCAACATTTTTCACGATAGAAATAAAACTAAATATGTAAAGTTTAGTGGCCCCTGATTTACTTGCTTTTAATTTCATTTTGATAATCTGTATTCTGTAGACATATATTTATGATTTTAATGATGAAATTTCCTCTTGTCTTTAAAAGATTATTACTTATAAAAATTATAATAGTCACCTCCTCCTCTCGATTAATATATAGCATCATTCGAGGTAGCTTACCCACAGGGGTTCCTCAACTGGGCGGTTTCAACTGTTGGGTGGGCGATGAGCAGCTGAACAGAAAATTGAGGGCCATTGGAAACTTTGGTGGCCGATATAGAATTTTGAGATTTAAGAAGGTATGCTACCCGAAAACCCATTCAAGGAATATAGGCAAAGTACCTGAATAAAAATCAGGAAGGTAATTGGGAAAATTAAACCAGGAACAAACATTTACGAAACATATTTGGTATACTTTGGAATATTTACTATACAGGTGGCTGGTGGAACATTTTTTCATGTGAATGTGGGAAATGACGCCAAAATATTTGGCAACCCTTGGCTTACACCTTACTAAATGTTCTGGAGACAAGCCTCTTAGCTATATATCATAGTTCTTCAATCCTTCATCTTCCACAGTTGGTGAAGTATTTCGATTTGATATGACGATCGCAGAGTTAGATTTAGGACGTGGTGGCGTTCATGGGTTTCTTAGTGTTGTTACTAGAAAGGGTCGACTCTGTCTTTCACACTTCAGGTTTTTTCATGAATTAAATATCCATTTTCTTTCTGATCGGTCTAACAATGATTTGAACCTACAATGACTCCGTCTGTAATAATGTTCTCTTATTTGAAATATGCCATACCTAACTCCCGTGTCTGTGTGTGTGAAAAATATTCCAACTTCGAGCGACGTGCCCGTAAATTGTTTAGCCCGATTCCTATATATAGATAATGTGTAATATTTGAACCTTCATGGAGGGTCTTTGCCGTAATTTCCCGTAACTCCGACTAGAAGTCATTATGTAGTTTTTTTCGTCCGTTAAAAATAATGATTAAAACAATTCTATATCCACAGTTACATACACCTCTTCATCACCTATTATATTATTTCCACCAATAACTACATTATATCCTTAAATATGACACCAAGACATATAATTTGTAAATAAAAGATAAAATATTAAAACCTCAATTTTTAAATAATTTTACCCCACCTTTGTGTTCTCAGTGTTTAGATTAACCCATAATTTTATGATTTTGGAGCATATAACATAGTACCAGTCATGTACTGGTATCAATTTAACGGATTGGTTCCTCCCCGCAAATTACTTGACTTTTGCCTAAGTAAGACATACTCACAGAATGTATCGATGTACATGTATGAATGTATAGATATATATATATATTAGTATATTTTATGTTTACAATAAAAATAGACAAACAATTTAATGATAATATGAAATGAAATTATTATTATTTATTAATAATATTTTTATTGTTTTCACTGCATTAACTTCTGAGTGCGACTTTGTTTTTCTTATTATTTTCTACTGTAAATGGCGGCTTAATTGGATTATTACTAAGGTTTACTGGATTGTGGTGTTTCTTTATTGTTTTATATTTCAATCAGTGGACGTCAGCATAGCTTTCTATATACCTGGGATAAATGTAAAGAGTACTGACTTTCATCTGCAGTTCAATGGTGATGTCTTCTTATATTTTCATTTACTTCTGCAATACTGTATATTGTAGTCTTTTCATTATTTTAAATATTTCTATCATGTCACTCGTTTGATATATCTCCCCGAAAGATATAGTAACTTCGGAGCTTTACATTGGAATAGTGTACTACTATTTAAATATTAGTCCTTTAAATATATATTTCTATTATGCCCCCCCTCCCTTAGATTTATCTCCTCTAAATTTGCAATCCCTAAAGTTTAACATCTTTCTTCAGAAGACAGATTTCTTTATAATTCTGGTGTTTTCTGTTTTGTTCTTTTCTGGATTCCTTCAATAGCTTCTCCGTATTTTCTGAAGTCGTCTGACCATGCCCCAAAACAATATTCTAGGTCGTATCACACATATCATTCAACTAGTGTTTTAGACCTCTCAACATTTAGCTAGGCAAAGGAATGTTTTATTATTCTTATCATCTGAATTCCTTTTTTTTCTTCAACATGTTTAGCCATCTTTAAAATCATATTCATACATATTCACAATTCCTCGTGGAGGGGTATAAGAGACATGTATAAATATAGCTGCATATTACTACAAAATAACTTGAACCATATCGCGAAACATTTTGTAAAGTATCTCTGTAATTATTCTCATTTCGATTTTCTGTAGAATGTATTGACGTTTAAGATAGAGACAATTGCCCTTCTTCTAATAATCTCTTTGTCCATTCCATGTTTAGTCTCACAAAATATTGTTAATGCAAGACTTTGCTCTAATGTAATAAATGTTACTTTTAAAAGACCGAAGTTCTCAATTTTCTTCTTTCTCTTGTATATTGATATCTAAAGGATGACAAATGTATGAATTATGTGATAGGGAGGGGAAAAAAGCCACGACCTTCTTCTCTCGTTACAGAAGGCTAACTGACAACGTCTTTCGCAGGAGTGACTAGTACTACTGCCTTTTATATACCGTGACAACTGGAAAGACGTGACAAATAAGGATACACTCTGCTCTCCTTGTCAACATTGTCCGAGTCTGTGGACCTTTCCTCCCTGGTTAAGGAGTGAGATAAAATATTAGGGATCAATCTCTAGCAATAATTTCATTAAATCATATTTAACCAGAGACTGTTATGTCGTGGTTGTTGCTATATTTTATAGTCGTGGTTTCAATGTTTAACAGGGGTTGTAGAATTAGCTTTATCTAATTATTATCAAACAAAACAGATTTATATATTGTCGCCGTTGTACGTTAAAATCACATATATATTTATATACACACCAAGGATGGAGGGACGACGGAATTGAAAACCATTATTGCTGAGTACATCACGGCAAGATCTAATACACACACACACACACACTCTCCCGTATATATTTAATAATCAGCTATGACCATGAAGAAGGTCCCTGTAGATCACCTGGTTGTAGGATCTAATGAACCCGAAAGATCGTGAAAATATATTTTATGAAAGCCCCAGAAGAATAAATGTAAACATTGATCCGATTATAGTAGAAATAAGAATGAGAAAGCCATGAACGCCAGCACATCTATTTTGCTTGGAAATTGAAAGTAGGTTTATAAATATAAATTTTTTCTTATGTTCTTGTATCTGTTTCGTTGGCCTAATGGTAGGTGTTAGAGACTATGTAGACACTGATGTGGTGTTCAATCTCAGTCCGAATCTGTACTATATATTTTTAAATTAAAATTTTTCTCTAGTAAAGTAAAAAATGAAATTATTATCTATAGACTTTGACTGAAATCGAAACCCAGAGCAGGTTCTCCACCGTCTCTAATACCTACCATTAGGCCACGGAGGCAAATATAAAAACAGTGTGAAAATTAATATTTATAAAGTTACTTTTTTATTTTTGTTTTATACTATAAAAAATATAATACGACACACTGCCAGTGATTGAACCCCGGACCTGGACCTCCACCGGCTCTTATACTTACCACTAGGCTAAAGGGACGGTTACAGAAATTACTGAAAATTGATATTTATAAACCTACTTTTTCATTACCAGAAAAAACCGGAAGTGGAGAAAATTGAAAAACATCTTCTTTTTCTTCCTCTGATTTTTTTTTATCCAAAATTTGGATTTAAGTCAGAGACGAGTTATCGTTCGTGGCAAAAATCAGAGGAAGAAAAAGAAAAAGTTTTTCAATTTTCTCCACTTCCGGTTTTTTCTAGTATAGGTAAGTAAATATTAATTTTCAATGTATTTTTGTAACCGTCCCTGTGGCCTAATGGTAAGCACTAGACACGGTGGAGATCCTGATTTAGGGATCGATTTCCGTTAGGTTTTATACTAATAACTGCGTATTTTTTGCTTTTATTAAGTAAGATTTGAACTAATAATGCTGTACGTTGTAGTAATGTCCCATATTATATTCAACATATTTTAATTAAAATGTTTTTTTTTTATAAAAGAAAGAACAAAAAACCTTATTGAAATTAAGAAATGAATTTTATTCAGTAAAGTTGTTTTTATTTTGTTTTCACTTCATTAACTGCTGAATACGTCTTTTGTTTTTTGTTGTTGATTCTTTCTAACCATTGTTTACTGTGAATGGTGACTGCAACGAACGTGGATTATTACCAAGTTTCACTGGATGATTGTATTATTTTGTTGTCAGTGGACATCTGGACATCTATCTAAATACCTGGAATAAACACAAGGTGTGTGTTTTACGTAACATTTCATTTTAATGTCTGATGTTCCTGTATTTCACATTTAAAATGTAACCAAAAATAAACAAGACAGGGACGCTACATCAAAATAAACCACACAGACGAGGTACGAATAATCTAAAATTAATTTTAACAAACTATAAACGATGTTTAAAGAGAGACGAACATTAAAATAGGATTTCAAACAAACACGTAAACACAAAGACAATTACAGCCGCCATAATCTAATATCTGAAGATCAACATTTTTCACGATAGAAATAAAACTAAATATGTAAAGTTTAGTGGCCCCTGATTTACTTGCTTTTAATTTCATTTTGTTAATCTGTATTCTGTAGACATATATTTATGATTTTAATGATGAAATCTCCTATTGTCTTTAAAAGATTATTACTTATAAACATTATAATAGTCACCTCCTCCTCTCGATTAATATGTAGCTTACCCACAGGGGTTCCTCAACTGGGCGGTTTCAACTGTTGGGTGGGCGATGAGCAGCTGAACAGAAAATTGAGGGCCATTGGAAACTTTGGTGGCCGATATAGAATTTTGAGATTTAAGAAGGTATGCTACCCGAAAACCCATTCAAGGAATATATGCAAAGTACCTGAATAAAAATCAGGAAGGTAATTGGGAAAATTAAACCAGGAACAAACATTTACGAAACATATTTGGTATACTTTGGAATATTTACTATACAGGTGGCTGGTGGAACATTTTTTCATGTGAATGTGGGAAATGACGCCAAAATATTTGGCAACCCTTGGCTTACACCTTACTAAATGTTCTGGAGACAAGCCTCTTAGCTATATATCATAGTTCTTCAATCCTTCATCTTCCACAGTTGGTGAAGTATTTCGATTTGATATGACGATCGCAGAGTTAGATTTAGGACGTGGTGGCGTTCATGGGTTTCTTAGTGTTGTTACTAGAAAGGGTCGACTCTGTCTTTCACACTTCAGGTTTTTTCATGAATTAAATATCCATTTTCTTTCTGATCGGTCTAACAATGATTTGAACCTACAATGACTCCGTCTGTAATAATGTTCTCTTATTTGAAATATGCCATACCTAACTCCCGTGTCTGTGTGTGTGAAAAATATTCCAACTTAGAGCGACGTGCCCGTAAATTGTTTAGCCTGATTCCTATATATAGATAATGTGTAATATTTGAACCTTCATGGAGGGTCTTTGCCGTAATTTCCCGTAACTCCGACTAGAAGTCATTATGTAGTTTTTTTCGTCCGTTAAAAATAATGATTAAAACAATTCTATATCCACAGTTACATACACCTCTTCATCACCTATTATATTATTTCCACCAATAACTACATTATATCCTTAAATATGACACCAAGACATATAATTTGTAAATAAAAGATAAAATATTAAAACCTCAATTTTTAAATAATTTTACCCCACCTTTGTGTTCTCAGTGTTTAGATTAACCCATAATTTTATGATTTTGGAGCATATAACTTATAGTACCAGTCATGTACTGGTATCAATTTAACGGATTGGTTCCTCCCCGCAAATTACTTGACTTTTGCCTAAGTAAGACATACTCACAGAATGTATCGATGTACATGTATGAATGTATAGATATATATATATATTAGTATATTTTATGTTTACAATAAAAATAGACAAACAATTTAATGATAATATGAAATGAAATTATTATTATTTATTAATAATATTTTTATTGTTTTCACTGCATTAACTTCTGAGTGCGACTTTGTTTTTCTTATTATTTTCTACTGTAAATGGCGGCTTAATTGGATTATTACTAAGGTTTACTGGATTGTGGTGTTTCTTTATTGTTTTATATTTCAATCAGTGGACGTCAGCTTGGCTTTCTATATACCTGGGATAAATGTAAAGAGTACTGACTTTCATCTGCAGTTCAATGGTGATGTCTTCTTATATTTTCATTTACTTCTGCAATACTGTATATTGTAGTCTTTTCATTATTTTAAATATTTCTATCATGTCACTCGTTTGATATATCTCCCCGAAAGATATAGTAACTTCGGAGCTTTACATTGGAATAGTGTACTACTATTTAAATATTAGTCCTTTAAATATATATTTCTATTATGCCCCCCCCCCCCTCCCTTAGATTTATCTTCTCTAAATTTGCAATCCCTAAAGTTTAACATCTTTCTTCAGAAGACAGATTTCTTAATAATTCTGGTGTTTTCTGTTTTGTTCTTTTCTGGATTCCTTCAATAGCTTCTCCGTATTTTCTGAAGTCGTCTGACCATGCCCCAAAACAATATTCTAGGTCGTATCACACATATCATTCAACTAGTGTTTTAGACCTCTCAACATTTAGCTAGGCAAAGGAATGTTTTATTATTCTTATCATCTGAATTCCTTTTTTTTCTTCAACATGTTTAGCCATCTTTAAAATCATATTCATACATATTCACAATTCCTCGTGGAGGGGTATAAGAGACATGTATAAATATAGCTGCATATTACTACAAAATAACTTGAACCATATCGCGAAACATTTTGTAAAGTATCTCTGTAATTATTCTCATTTCGATTTTCTGTAGAATGTATTGACGTTTAAGATAGAGACAATTGCCCTTCTTCTAATAATCTCTTTGTCCATTCCATGTTTAGTCTCACAAAATATTGTTAATGCAAGACTTTGCTCTAATGTAATAAATGTTACTTTTAAAAGACCGAAGTTCTCAATTTTCTTCTTTCTCTTGTATATTGATATCTAAAGGATGACAAATGTATGAATTATGTGATAGGGAGGGGAAAAAAGCCACGACCTTCTTCTCTCGTTACAGAAGGCTAACTGACAACGTCTTTCGCAGGAGTGACTAGTACTACTGCCTTTTATATACTGTGACAACTGGAAAGACGTGACAAATAAGGATACACTCTGCTCTCCTTGTCAACATTGTCCGAGTCTGTGGACCTTTCCTCCCTGGTTAAGGAGTGAGATAAAATATTAGGGATCAATCTCTAGCAATAATTTCATTAAATCATATTTAACCAGAGACTGTTATGTCGTGGTTGTTGCTATATTTTATAGTCGTGGTTTCAATGTTTAACAGGGGTTGTAGAATTAGCTTTATCTAATTATTATCAAACAAAACAGATTTATATATTGTCGCCGTTGTACGTTAAAATCACATATATATTTATATACACACCAAGGATGGAGGGACGACGGAATTGAAAACCATTATTGCCGAGTACATCACGGCAAGATCTAATACACACACACACACACACTCTCCCGTATATATTTAATAATCAGCTATGACCATGAAGAAGGTCCCTGTAGATCACCTGGTTGTAGGATCTAATGAACCCGAAAGAACGTGAAAATATATTTTATGAAAGCCCCAGAAGAATAAATGTAAACATTGATCCGATTATAGTAGAAATAAGAATGAGAAAGCCATGAACGCCAGCACATCTATTTTGCTTGGAAATTGAAAGTAGGTTTATAAATATAAATTTTTTCTTATGTTCTTGTATCTGTTTCGTTGGCCTAATGGTAGGTGTTAGAGACTATGTAGACACTGATGTGGTGTTCAATCTCAGTCCGAATCTGTACTATATATTTTTAAATTTAAATTTTTCTCTAGTAAAGTAAAAAATGAAATTATTATCTATAGACTTTGACTGAAATCGAAACCCAGAGCAGGTTCTCCACCGTCTCTAATACCTACCATTAGGCCACGGAGGCATATATAAAAACAGTGTGAAAATTAATATTTATAAAGTTACTTTTTTATTTTTGTTTTATACTATAAAAAATATAATACGACACACTGCCAGTGATTGAACCCCGGACCTGGACCTCCACCGGCTCTTATACTTACCACTAGGCTAAAGGGACGGTTACAGAAACTTGCTGAAAATTGATATTTATAAACCTACTTTTTCATTACCAGAAAAAACCGGAAGTGGAGAAAATTGAAAAACATCTTCTTTTTCTTCCTCTGATTTCTTTTTATCCAAAATTTGGATTTAAGTCAGAGACGAGTTATCGTTCGTGGCAAAAATCAGAGGAAGAAAAAGAAAAAGTTTTTCAATTTTCTCCACTTCCGGTTTTTTCTAGTATAGGTAAGTAAATATTAATTTTCAATGTATTTTTGTAACCGTCCCTGTGGCCTAATGGTAAGCACTAGAGACGGTGGAGATCCTGATTTAGGGATCGATTTCCGTTAGGTTTTATACTAATAACTGCGTATTTGTTGCTTTTATTAAGTAAGATTTGAACTAATAATGCTGTACGTTGTAGTAATGTCCCATATTATATTCAACATATTTTAATTAAAATGTTTTTTTTTTATAAAAGAAAGAACAAAAAACCTTATTGAAATTAAGAAATGAATTTTATTTTGTTTTCACTTCATTAACTGCTGAATACGTCTTTTGTTTTTGTTTTTGATTCTTTCTAACCATTGTTTACTGTGAATGGTGACTGCAACGAACCTGGATGATTGTATTATTTTGTTGTCAGTGGACATCTGGACATCTATCTAAATACCTGGAATAAACACAAGGTGTGTGTTTTACGTAACATTTCATTTTAATGTCTGATGTTCCTGTATTTCACATTTAAAATGTAACCAAAAATAAACAAGACAGGGACGCTACATCAAAATAAACCACACAGACGAGGTACGAATAATCTAAAACTAATTTTAACAAACTATAAACGATGTTTAAAGAGAGACGAACATTAAAATAGGATTTCAAACAAACACGTAAACACAAAGACAATTACAGCCGCCATAATCTAATATCTGAAGATCAACATTTTTCACGATAGAAATAAAACTAAATATGTAAAGTTTAGTGGCCCCTGATTTACTTGCTTTTAATTTCATTTTGATAATCTGTATTCTGTAGACATATATTTATGATTTTAATGATGAAATTTCCTCTTGTCTTTAAAAGATTATTACTTATAAATATTATAATAGTCACCTCTTCCTCTCGATTAATATGTAGCTTACCCACAGGGGTTCCTCAACTGGGCGGTTTCAACTGTTGGGTGGGCGATGAGCAGCTGAACAGAAAATTGAGGGCCATTGGAAACTTTGGTGGCCGATATAGAATGTTGAGATTTAAGAAGGTATGCTACCCGAAAACCTATTCAAGGAATATATGCAAAGAACCTGAATAAAAATCAGGAAGCTAATTGGGAAAATTAAACCAGGAACAAACATTTACGAAACATATTTGGTATACTTTGGAATATTTACTATACAGGTGGCTGGTGGAACATTTTTTCATGTGAATGTGGGAAATGACGCCAAAATATTTGGCAACCCTTGGCTTACACCTTACTAAATCTTCTGGAGACAAGCCTCTTAGCTATATATCATAGTTCTTCAATCCTTCATCTTCCACAGTTGGTGAAGTATTTCGATTTGATATGACGATCGCAGAGTTAGATTTAGGACGTGGTGGCGTTCATGGGTTTCTTAGTGTTGTTACTAGAAAGGGTCGACTCTGTCTTTCACACTTCAGGTTTTTTTCATGAATTAAATATCCATTTTCTTTCTGATCGGTCTAACAATGATTCGAACCTACAATGACTCCGTCTGTAATAATGTTCTCGTATTTGAAATATGTCATACCTAACTCCCGTGTCTGTGTGTGTGAAAAATATTCCAACTTAGAGCGACGTGCCCGTAAATTGTTTAGCCTGATTCCTATATATAGATAATGTGTAATATTTGAAACTTCATGGAGGGTCTTTGCCGTAATTTCCCGTAACTCCGACTAGAAGTCATTATGTAGTTTTTTCGTCCGTTAAAAATAATGATTAAAACAATTCTATATCCACAGTTATATACACCTCTTCATCACATATTATATTATTTCCACCAATAACTACATTATATCCTTAAATATGACACCAAGACATATAATTTGTAAATAAAAGATAAAATATTAAAACCTCAATTTTTAAATAATTTTACCCCACCTTTGTATTCTCAGTGTTTAGATTAACCCATAATTTTATGATTTTGGAGCATATAACTTATAGTACCAGTCATGTACTGGGATCAATTTAACGGATTGGTTCCTCCCCGCAAATTACTTGACTTTTGCCTAAGTAAGACATACTCACAGAATGTATCGATGTACATGTATGAATGTATATATATATATATATATTAGTATATTTTATGTTTACAATAAAAATAGACAAACAATTTAATGATAATATGAAATGAAATTATTATTATTTATTAATAATATTTTTATTGTTTTCACTGCATTAACTTCTGAGTGCGACTTTGTTTTTCTTATTATCTTCTACTGTAAATGGCGGCTTAATTGGATTATTACTAACGTTTACTGGATTGTGGTGTTTCTTTATTGTTTTATATTTCAATCAGTGGACATCAGGATAGCTTTCTATATACCTGGGATAAATGTAAAGAGTACTGACTTTCATCTGCAGTTCAATGGTGATGTCTTATATTTTCATTTACTTCTGCAATACTGTATATTGTAGTCTTTTCATTATTTTAAATATTTCTATCATGTCACTCGTTTGATATATCTCCCCGAAAGATATAGTTATTCAGAGCTTTACATTGGAATAGTGTACTACTATTTAAATATTAGTCCTTTAAATATATATTTCTATCATGTCCCCCCCACCCTCTTAGATTTATCTCCTCTAAATTTGCAATCCCTAAAGTTTAACATCTTTCTTCAGAAGACGATTTCATAATAATTCTGGTGTTTTCTGTTTTGTTCTTTTCTGGATTCCTTCAATAGCTTCTCCGTATTTTCTGAAGTCGTCTGACCATGCCCCAAAACAATATTCTAGGTCGTATCACATATCATTCAACTAGTGTTTTAGACCTCTCGACATTTAGCTAGGCAAAGGAATGTATTATTATTCCTATCATCTGAATTCCTTTTTTCTCTTCAACATGTTTAGCCATCTTTAAAATCATATTCATACATATTCACAATTCCTCGTGGAGGGGTATAAGAGACATGTATAAATATAGCTGCATATTACTACAAAATAACTTGAACCATATCGCGAAACATTTTGTAAATTATCTCTGTAATTATTCTCATTTCGATTTTCTGTAGAATGTATTGACGTTTAAGATAGAGACAATTGCCCTTCTAATAATCTCTTTGTCCATTCCATGTTTAGTCTCACAAAATATTGTTAATGCAAGATTTTGTTCTAATGTAATAAATGTTACTTTTAAAAGACCGAAGTTCTCAATTTTCTTCTTTCTCTTGTATATTGATATCTAAAGGATGACAAATGTATGAATTATGTGATAGGGAGGAAAAAAAGCCACGACCTTCTTCTCTCGTTACAGAAGGCTAACTGACAACGTCTTTCGCAGGAGTGACTAGTACTACTGCCTTTTATATATCGTGACAACTGGAAAGACGTGACAAATAAGGATACACTCTGCTCTCCTTATTAACATTGTCCGAGTCTGAGGACCTTTCCTCCCTGGTTAAGGAGTGAGATAAAATATTAGGGATCAATCTCTAGCAATAATTTCATTAAATCATATTTAACCAGAGACTGTTATGTCGTGGTTGTTGCTATATTTTATAGTCGTGGTTTCAATGTTTAACAGGGGTTGTAGAATTAGCTTTATCTACTTATTATCAAACAAAACAGATTTATATATTGTCGCCGTTGTACGTTAAAATCACATATATATTTACATACACACCAAGGATGGAGGGACGACGGAATTGAAAAGCATTATTGCTGAGTACATCACGGCAAGATCTAATACACACACACACACACACTCTCCCGTATATATTTAATAATCAGCTATGACCATGAAGAAGGTCCCTGTAGATCATCTGGTTGTAGGATCTAATGAACCCGAAAGAAAGTGAAAATATATTTTATGAAAGCCCCAGAAGAATAAATGTAAACATTGACCCGATTATAGTAGAAATAAGAATGAGAAAGCCATGAACGCCAGCACATCTATTTTGCTTGGAAATTGAAAGTAGGTTTATAAATATAAATTTTTTCTTATGTTCTTGTATCTGTTTCGTTGGCCTAATGGTAGGTGTTAGAGACTATGTAGACACTGATGTGGTGTTCAATCTCAGTCGGAATCTGTACTATATATTTTTAAATTTAAATTTTTCTCTAGTAAAGTAAAAAATAAAATTATTATCTATAGACTTTGACTGAAATCGAAACCCAGAGCAGGTTCTCCACCGTCTCTAATACCTACCATTAGGCCACGGAGGCAAATATAAAAACAGTGTGAAAATTAATATTTATAAAGTTACTTTTTTATTTTTGTTTTATACTATAAAAAATATAATACGACACACTGCCAGTGATTGAACCCCGCACCTGGACCTCCACCGGCTCTTATACTTACCACTAGACTAAAGGGACGGTTACGGAAACTTACTGAAAATTGATATTTATAAACCTACTTTTTCATTACTAGAAAAAACCGGAAGTGGAGAAAATTGAAAAACATCTTCTTTTTCTCCCTCTGATTTTTTTTTATCCAAAATTTGGATTTAAGTCAGAGACGAGTTATCGTTCGTGGCAAAAATCAGAGGAAGAAAAAGAAAAAGTTTTTCAATTTTCTCCACTTCCGGCTTTTTCTAGTATAGGTAAGTAAATATTAATTTTCAATGCATTTTTCTAACCGTCCCTGTGGCCTAATGGTAAGCACTAGAGACGGTGGAGATCCTGATTTAGGGTTCGATTTCCGTTAGGTTTTATACTAATAACTGCGTATTTGTTGCTTTTATTAAGTAAGATTTGAACTAATAATGCTGTACTTTGTAGTAATGTCCCATATTATATTCAACATATTTTAAATAAAACTTTTTTTTTTTATAAAAGAAAGAACAAAAAACCTTATTGAAATTAAGAAATGAATTTTATTCAGTAAAGTTGTTTTTATTTTGTTTTCACTTCATTAACTGCTGAATACGTCTTTTGTTTTTGTTTTTGATTCTTTCTAACCATTGTTTACTGTGAATGGTGACTGCAACGAACCTGGATTATTACCAAGTTTCACTGGATGATTGTATTATTTTGTTGTCAGTGGACATCTGGACATCTATCTAAATACCTGGAATAAACACAAGGTGTGTGTTTTACGTAACATTTCATTTTAATGTCTGATGTTCCTGTATTTCACATTTAAAATGTAACCAAAAATAAACAAGACAGGGACGCTACATCAAAATAAACCACACAGACGAGGTACGAATAATCTAAAATTAATTTTAACAAACTATAAACGATGTTTAAAGAGAGATGAACATTAAAATAGGATTTCAAACAAACACGTAAACACAAAGACAATTACAGCCTCCATAATCTAATATCTGAAGATCAACATTTTTCACGATAGAAATAAAACTAAATATGTAAAGTTTAGTGGCCCCTGATTTACTTGCTTTTAATTTCATTTTGATAATCTGTATTCTGTAGACATATATTTATGATTTTAATGATGAAATTTCCTCTTGTCTTTAAAAGATTATTACTTATAAAAATTATAATAGTCACCTCCTCCTCTCGATTAATATGTAGCTTACCCACAGGGGTTCCTCAACTGGGCGGTTTCAACTGTTGGGTGGGCGATGAGCAGCTGAACAGAAAATTGAGGGCCATTGGAAACTTTGGTGGCCGATATAGAATTTTGAGATTTAAGAAGGTATGCTACCCGAAAACCTATTCAAGGAATATATGCAAAGAACCTGAATAAAAATCAGGAAGCTAATTGGGAAAATTAAACCAGGAACAAACATTTACGAAACATATTTGGTATACTTTGGAATATTTACTATACAGGTGGCTGGTGGAACATCTTTTCATGTGAATGTGGGAAATGACGCCAAAATATTTGGCAACCCTTGGCCTACACCTTACTAAATGTTCTGGAGACAAGCCTCTTAGCTATATATCATAGTTCTTCAATCCTTCATCTTCCACAGTTGGTGAAGTATTTCGATTTGATATGACGATCGCAGAGTTAGATTTAGGACGTGGTGGCGTTCATCGGTTTCTTAGTGTTGTTACTAGAAAGGGTCGACTCTGTCTTTCACACTTCAGGTTTTTTCATGAATTAAATATCCATTTTCTTTCTGATCGGTCTAACAATGATTTGAACCTACAATGACTCCGTCTGTAATAACGTTCTCTTATTTGAAATAATACATACCTAACTCCCGTGTCTGTGTGTGTGAAAAATATTCCAACTTAGAGCGACGTGCCCGTAAATTGTTTAGCCTGATTCCTATATATAGATAATGTGTAATATTTGAACCTTCATGGAGGGTCTTTGCCGTAATTTCCCGTAACTCCGACTAGAATTCATTATGTAGTTTTTTCGTCCGTTAAAAATAATAATTAAAACAGTTCTATATCCACAGTTATATACACCTCTTCATCACATATTATATTATTTCCACCAATAACTACATTATATCCTTAAATATGACACCAAGACATATAATTTGTAAATAAAAGATAAAATATTAAAACCTCAATTTTTAAATAATTTTACCCCACCTTTGTGTTCAGGTTAACCCATAATTTTATGATTTTGGAGCATATAACTTATAGTACCAGTCATGTACTGGGATCAATTTAACGGATTGGTTCCTCCCCGCAAATTACTTGACTTTTGCCTAAGTAAGACATACTCACAGAATGTATCGATGTACATGTATGAATGTATATATATATATAAGTATATTTTATGTTTACAATAAAAATAGACAAACAATTTAATGATAATATGAAATGAAATTATTATTATTTATTAATAATATTTTTATTGTTTTCACTGCATTAACTTCTGAGTGCGACTTTGTTTTTCTTATTATTTTCTACTGTAAATGGCGGCTTAATTGGATTATTACTAAGGTTTACTGGATTGTGGTGTTTCTTTATTGTTTTATATTTCAATCAGTGGACGTCAGCATAGCTTTCTATATACCTGGGATAAATGTAAAGAGTACTGACTTTCATCTGCAGTTCAATGGTGATGTCTTCTTATATTTTCATTTACTTCTGCAATACTGTATATTGTAGTCTTTTCATTATTTTAAATATTTCTATCATGTCACTCGTTTGATATATCTCCCCGAAAGATATAGTTATTCAGAGCTTTACATTGGAATAGTGTACTACTATTTAAATATTAGTCCTTTAAATATATATTTCTATCATGTACCCCCCCCCTCTTAGATTTATCTCCTCTAAATTTGCAATCCCTAAAGTTTAACATCTTTCTTCAGAAGACAGATTTCTTAATAATTCTGGTGTTTTCTGTTTTGTTCTTTTCTGGATTCCTTTAATAGCTTCTCCGTATTTTTTGAAGTCGTCTGACCATGCCCCAAAACAATATTCTAGGTCGTATCACACATATCATTCAACTAGTGTTTTAGACCTCTCGACATTTAGCTAGGCAAAGGAATGTTTTATTATTCCTATCATCTGAATTCCTTTTTTTTCTTCAACATGTTTAGCCATCTTTAAAATCATATTCATACATATTCACAATTCCTCGTGGAGGGGTATAAGAGACATGTATAAATATAGCTGCATATTACTACAAAATAACTTGAACCGTATCGCGAAACATTTTGTAAAGTATCTCTGTAATTATTCTCCTTTCGATTTTCTGACGTTTAAGATAGAGACAATTGCCCTTCTGCTAATAATCTCTTTGTCCATTCCATGTTTAGTCTCACAAAATATTGTTAATGTAAGATTTTGCTCTAATGTAATAAATGTTACTTTTAAAAGACCGAAGTTCTCAATTTTCTTCTTTCTCTTGTATATTGATATCTAAAGGATGACAAATGTATGAATTATGTTATAGGGAGGGAAAAAAAGCCACGACCTTCTTCTCTCGTTACAGAAGGCTAACTGACAACGTCTTTCGCAGGAGTGACTAGTACTACTGCCTTTTATATACCGTGACAACTGGAAAGACGTGACAAATAAGGATACACTCTGCTCTCCTTATCAACATTGTCCGAGTCTGAGGACCTTTCCTCCCTGGTTAAGGAGTGAGATAAAATATTAGGGATCAATCTCTAGCAATAATTTCATTAAATCATATTTAACCAGAGACTGTTATGTCGTGGTTGTTGCTATATTTTATAGTCGTGGTTTCAATGTTTAACAGGGGTTGTAGAATTAGCTTTATCTAATTATTATCAAACAAAACAGATTTATATATTGTCGCCGTTGTACGTTAAAATCACATATATATTTATATACACACCAAGGATGGAGGGACGACGGAATTGAAAACGATTATTGCTGAGTACATCACGGCAAGATCTAATACACACACACACACACACACACACACTCTCCCGTATATATTTAATAATCACCTATGACCATGAAGAAGGTCCCTGTAGATCATCTGGTTGTAGGATCTAATGAACCCGAAAGAAAGTGAAAATATATTTTATGAAAGCCCCAGAAGAATAAATGTAAACATTGACCCGATTATAGTAGAAATAACAATGAGAAAGCCATGAACGCCAGCACATCTATTTTGCTTGGAAACTGAAAGTAGGTTTATAAATATAAATTTTTTCTTATGTTCTTGTATCTGTTTCGTTGGCCTAATGGTAGGTGTTAGAGACTATGTAGACACTGATGTGGTGTTCAATCTCAGTCCGAATCTGCACTATATATTTTTAAATTAAAATTTGTCTCTAGTAAATTAAAAAATGAAATTATTATCTATAGACTTTGACTAAAATCGAAACCCAGAGCAGGTTCTCCACCGTCTCTAATACCTACCATTAGGCCACGGAAACAGATACAAAAACAGTGTGAAAATTAATATTTATAAAGTTACTGTTTTATTTTTGTTTTATACTATAAAAACTATAATACGACACACTGCCAGTGATCGAACCCTGGACCTGGACCTCCACCAGCTCTTATACTTACCACTAGGCTAAAGGGACGGTTACGGAAACTTACTGAAAATTGATATTTATAAACCTACTTTTTCATTACTAGAAAAAACCGGAAGTGGAGAAAATTGAAAAACATCTTCTTTTTCTTCCTCTGATTTTTTTTTATCCAAAATTTGGATTTAAGTCAGAGACGAGTTATCGTTCGTGGCAAAAATCAGAGGAAGAAAAAGAAAAAGTTTTTTAATTTTCTCCACTTCCGGTATTTTCTAGTATAGGTAAGTAAATATTAATTTTCAATGCATTTTTCTAACCGTCCCTGTGGCCTAATGGTAAGCACTAGAGACGGTGGAGATCCTGATTTAGGGTTCGATTTCCGTTAGGTTTTATACTAATAACTGCGTATTTGTTGCTTTTATTAAGTAAGATTTGAACTAATAATGCTGTACTTTGTAGTAATGTCCCATATTATATTCAACATATTTTAAATAAAACTTTTTTTTTTTATAAAAGAAAGAACAAAAAACCTTATTGAAATTAAGAAATGAATTTTATTCAGTAAAGTTGTTTTTATTTTGTTTTCACTTCATTAACTGCTGAATACGTCTTTTGTTTTTGTTTTTGATTCTTTCTAACCATTGTTTACTGTGAATGGTGACTGCAACGAACCTGGATTATTACCAAGTTTCACTGGATGATTGTATTATTTTGTTGTCAGTGGACATCTGGACATCTATCTAAATACCTGGAATAAACACAAGGTGTGTGTTTTACGTAACGTTTCATTTTAATGTCTGATGTTCCTGTATTTCACATTTAAAATGTAACCAAAAATAAACAAGACAGGGACGCTACATCAAAATAAACCACACAGACGAGGTACGAATAATCTAAAATTAATTTTAACAAACTATAAACGATGTTTAAAGAGAGACGAACATTAAAATAGGATTTCAAACAAACACGTAAACACAAAGACAATTACAGCCGCCATAATCTAATATCTGAAGATCAACATTTTTAGGGTTCGATTTCCGTTAGGTTTTATACTAATAACTGCGTATTTGTTGCTTTTATTAAGTAAGATTTGAACTAATAATGCTGTACTTTGTAGTAATGTCCCATATTAGAAATAAAACTAAATATGTAAAGTTTAGTGGCCCCTGATTTACTTGCTTTTAATTTCATTTTGATAATCTGTATTCTGTAGACATATATTTATGATTTTAATGATGAAATTTCCTCTTGTCTTTAAAAGATTATTGCTTATAAAAATTAAAATAGTCACCTCCTCCTCTCGATTAATATGTAGCTTACGCACAGGGGTTCCTCAACTGGGCGGTTTCAACTGTTGGGTGGGCGATGAGCAGCTGAACAGAAAATTGAGGGCCATTGGAAACTTTGGTGGCCGATATAGAATGTTGAGATTTAAGAAGGTATGCTACCCGAAAACCTATTCAAGGAATATATGCAAAGAACCTGAATAAAAATCAGGAAGCTAATTGGGAAAATTAAACCAGGAACAAACATTTACGAAACATATTTGGTATACTTTGGAATATTTACTATACAGGTGGCTGGTGGAACATTTTTTCATGTGAATGTGGGAAATGACGCCAAAATATTTGGCAACCCTTGGCTTACACCTTACTAAATGTTCTGGAGACAAGCCTCTTAGCTATATATCATAGTTCTTCAATCCTTCATCTTCCACAGTTGGTGAAGTATTTCGATTTGATATGACGATCGCAGAGTTAGATTTAGGACGTGGTGGCGTTCATGGGTTTCTTAGTGTTGTTACTAGAAAGGGTCGACTCTGTCTTTCACACTTCAGGTTTTTTTCATGAATTAAATATCCATTTTCTTTCTGATCGGTCTAACAATGATTCGAACCTACAATGACTCCGTCTGTAATAATGTTCTCGTATTTGAAATATGTCATACCTAACTCCCGTGTCTGTGTGTGTGAAAAATATTCCAACTTAGAGCGACGTGCCCGTAAATTGTTTAGCCTGATTCCTATATATAGATAATGTGCAATATTTGAACCTTCATGGAGGGTCTTTGCCGTAATTTCCCGTAACTCCGACTAGAAGTCATTATGTAGTTTTTTCGTCCGTTAAAAATAATGATTAAAACAATTCTATATCCACAGTTATATACACCTCTTCATCACATATTATATTATTTCCACCAATAACTACATTATATCCTTAAATATGACACCAAGACATATAATTTGTAAATAAAAGATAAAATATTAAAACCTCAATTTTTAAATAATTTTACCAACCCTTTGTGTTCTCAGTTTTTAGATTAACCCATAATTTTATGATTTTGGAGCATATAACTTATAGTACCAGTCATGTACTGGGATCAATTTAACGGATTGGTTCCTCCCCGCAAATTACTTGACTTTTGCCTAAGTAAGACATACTCACAGAATGTATCGATGTACATGTATGAATGTATAGATATATATATATATTAGTAATTTTATGTTTACAATAAAAATAGACAAACAATTTAATGATAATATGAAATGAAATTATTATTATTTATTAATAATATTTTTATTGTTTTCACTGCATTAACTTCTGAGTGCGACTTTGTTTTTCTTATTATCTTCTACTGTAAATGGCGGCTTAATTGGATTATTACTAAGGTTTACTGGATTGTGGTGTTTCTTTATTGTTTTATATTTCAATCAGTGGACATCAGGATAGCTTTCTATATACCTGGGATAAATGTAAATAGTACTGACTTTCATCTGCAGTTCAATGGTGATGTCTTCTTATATTTTCATTTACTTCTGCAATACTGTATATTGTAGTCTTTTCATTATTTTAAATATTTCTATCATGTCACTCGTTTGATATATCTCCCCGAAAGATATAGTTATTCAGAGCTTTACATTGGAATAGTGTACTACTATTTAAATATTAGTCCTTTAAATATATATTTCTATCATGTCCCCCCCCCCCCCCCCCCCCACCCTCTTAGATTTATCTCCTCTAAATTTGCAATCCCTAAAGTTTAACATCTTTCTTCAGAAGACGATTTCTTAATAATTCTGGTGTTTTCTGTTTTGTTCTTTTCTGGATTCCTTCAATAGCTTCTCCGTATTTTCTGAAGTCGTCTGACCATGCCCCAAAACAATATTCTAGGTCGTATCACATATCATTCAACTAGTGTTTTAGACCTCTCGACATTTAGCTAGGCAAAGGAATGTATTATTATTCCTATCATCTGAATTCCTTTTTTCTCTTCAACATGTTTAGCCATCTTTAAAATCATATTCATACATATTCACAATTCCTCGTGGAGGGGTATAAGAGACATGTATAAATATAGCTGCATATTACTACAAAATAACTTGAACCATATCGCGAAACATTTTGTAAATTATCTCTGTAATTATTCTCATTTCGATTTTCTGTAGAATGTATTGACGTTTAAGATAGAGACAATTGCCCTTCTAATAATCTCTTTGTCCATTCCATGTTTAGTCTCACAAAATATTGTTAATGCAAGATTTTGTTCTAATGTAATAAATGTTACTTTTAAAAGACCGAAGTTCTCAATTTTCTTCTTTCTCTTGTATACTGATATCTAAAGGATGACAAATGTATGAATTATGTGATAGGGAGGAAAAAAGCCACGACCTTCTTCTCTCGTTACAGAAGGCTAACTGACAACGTCTTTCGCAGGAGTGACTAGTACTACTGCCTTTTATATATCGTGACAACTGGAAAGACGTGACAAATAAGGATACACTCTGCTCTCCTTATTAACATTGTCCGAGTCTGAGGACCTTTCCTCCCTGGTTAAGGAGTGAGATAAAATATTAGGGATCAATCTCTAGCAATAATTTCATTAAATCATATTTAACCAGAGACTGTTATGTCGTGGTTGTTGCTATATTTTATAGTCGTGGTTTCAATGTTTAACAGGGGTTGTAGAATTAGCTTTATCTACTTATTATCAAACAAAACAGATTTATATATTGTCGCCGTTGTACGTTAAAATCACATATATATTTACATACACACCAAGGATGGAGGGACGACGGAATTGAAAAGCATTATTGCTGAGTACATCACGGCAAGATCTAATACACACACACACACACACACTCTCCCGTATATATTTAATAATCAGCTATGACCATGAAGAAGGTCCCTGTAGATCATCTGGTTGTAGGATCTAATGAACCCGAAAGAAAGTGAAAATATATTTTATGAAAGCCCCAGAAGAATAAATGTAAACATTGACCCGATTATAGTAGAAATAAGAATGAGAAAGCCATGAACGCCAGCACATCTATTTTGCTTGGAATTTGAAAGTAGGTTTATAAATATAAATGTTTTCTTATGTACTTGTATCTGTTTCGTTGGCCTAATGGTAGGTGTTAGAGACTATGTAGACACTGATGTGGTGTTCAATCTCAGTCCGAATCTGTACTATATATTTTTAAATTTAAATTTTTCTCTAGTAAAGTAAAAAATGAAATTATTATTTCTAGACTTTGACTGAAATCGAAACCCAGAGCAGGTTCTCCACCGTCTCTAATACCTACCATTAGGCCACGGAGACAGATATAAAACAGTGTGAAAATTAATATTTATAAAGTTACTTTTTTATTTTTGTTTTATACTATAAAAACTATAATACGACACACTGCTAGCGATTGAACCCCGCACCTGCACCTCCACCGGCTCTTATACTTACCACTAGGCTAAAGGGACGGTTACGGAAACTTACTGAAAATTGATATTTATAAACCTACTTTTTCATTACTAGAAAAAACCGGAAGTGGAGAAAATTAAAAAACATCTTCTTTTTCTTCCTCTGATTTTTTTTTATCCAAAATTTGGATTTAAGTCAGAGACGAGTTATCGTTCGTGGCAAAAATCAGAGGAAGAAAAAGAAAAAGTTTTTCAATTTTCTCCACTTCCGGCTTTTTCTAGTATAGGTAAGTAAATATTAATTTTCAATGCATTTTTGTAACCGTCCCTGTGGCCTAATGGTAAGCACTAGAGACGGTGGAGATCCTGATTTAGGGTTCGATTTCCGTTAGGTTTTATACTAATAACTGCGTATTTGTTGCTTTTATTAAGTAAGATTTGAACTAATAATGCTGTACTTTGTAGTAATGTCCCATATTATATTCAACATATTTTAATTAAAACTTTTTTTTTTTATAAAAGAAAGAACAAAATACCTTATTGAAATTAAGAAATGAATTTTATTCAGTAAAGTTGTTTTTATTTTGTTTTCACTTCATTAACTGCTGAATACGTCTTTTGTTTTTGTTTTTGATTCTTTCTAACCATTGTTTACTGTGAATGGTGACTGCAACGAACCTGGATTATTACCAAGTTTCACTGGATGATTGTATTATTTTGTTGTCAGTGGACATCTGGACATCTATCTAAATACCTGGAATAAACACAAGGTGTGTGTTTTACGTAACATTTCATTTTAATGTCTGATGTTCCTGTATTTCACATTTAAAATGTAACCAAAAATAAACAAGACAGGGACGCTACATCAAAATAAACCACACAGACGAGGTACGAATAATCTAAAATTAATTTTAACAAACTATAAACGATGTTTAAAGAGAGACGAACATTAAAATAGGATTTCAAACAAACACGTAAACACAAAGACAATTACAGCCGCCATAATCTAATATCTGAAGATCAACATTTTTCACGATAGAAATAAAACTAAATATGTAAAGTTTAGTGGCCCCTGATTTACTTGCTTTTAATTTCATTTTGATAATCTGTATTCTGTAGACATATATTTATGATTTTAATGATGAAATTTCCTCTTGTCTTTAGAAGATTATTACTTATAAATATTATAATAGTCACCTCTTCCTCTCGATTAATATGTAGCTTACCCACAGGGGTTCCTCAACTGGGCGGTTTCAACTGTTGGGTGGGCGATGAGCAGCTGAACAGAAAATTGAGGGCCATTGGAAACTTTGGTGGCCGATATAGAATTTTGAGATTTAAGAAGGTATGCTACCCGAAAACCTATTCAAGGAATATATGCAAAGAACCTGAATAAAAATCAGGAAGCTAATTGGGAAAATTAAACCAGGAACAAACATTTACGAAACATATTTGGTATACTTTGGAATATTTACTATACAGGTGGCTGGTGGAACATCTTTTCATGTGAATGTGGGAAATGACGCCAAAATATTTGGCAACCCTTGGCCTACACCTTACTAAATGTTCTGGAGACAAGCCTCTTAGCTATATATCATAGTTCTTCAATCCTTCATCTTCCACAGTTGGTGAAGTATTTCGATTTGATATGACGATCGCAGAGTTAGATTTAGGACGTGGTGGCGTTCATGGGTTTCTTAGTGTTGTTACTAGAAAGGGTCGACTCTGTCTTTCACACTTCAGGTTTTTTCATGAATTAAATATCCATTTTCTTTCTGATCGGTCTAACAATGATTCGAACCTACAATGACTCCGTCTGTAATAATGTTCTCTTATTTGAAATATGCCATACCTAACTCCCGTGTCTGTGTGTGTGAAAAATATTCCAACTTAGAGCGACGTGCCCGTAAATTGTTTAGCCTGATTCCTATATATAGATAATGTGTAATATTTGAACCTTCATGGAGGGTCTTTGCCGTAATTTCCCGTAACTCCGACTAGAAGTCATTATGTAGTTTTTTCGTCCGTTAAAAATAATGATTAAAACAATTCTATATCCACAGTTATATACACCTCTTCATCACATATTATATTATTTCCACCAATAACTAGATTATATCCTTAAATATGACACCAAGACATATAATTTGTAAATAAAAGATAAAATATTAAAACCTCAATTTTTAAATAATTTTACCAACCCTTTTTGTTCTCAGTTTTTAGATTAACCCATAATTTTATGATTTTGGAGCATATAACTTATAGTACCAGTCATGTACTGGGATCAATTTAACGGATTGGTTCCTCCCCGCAAATTACTTGACTTTTGCCTAAGTAAGACATACTCACAGAATGTATCGATGTACATGTATGAATGTATAGATATATATATATATTAGTAATTTTATGTTTACAATAAAAATAGACAAACAATTTAATGATAATATGAAATGAAATTATTATTATTTATTAATAATATTTTTATTGTTTTCACTGCATTAACTTCTGAGTGCGACTTTGTTTTTCTTATTATCTTCTACTGTAAATGGCGGCTTAATTGGATTATTACTAAGGTTTACTGGATTGTGGTGTTTCTTTATTGTTTTATATTTCAATCAGTGGACATCAGGATAGCTTTCTATATACCTGGGATAAATGTAAATAGTACTGACTTTCATCTGCAGTTCAATGGTGATGTCTTCTTATATTTTCATTTACTTCTGCAATACTGTATATTGTAGTCTTTTCATTATTTTAAATATTTCTATCATGTCACTCGTTTGATATATCTCCCCGAAAGATATAGTTATTCAGAGCTTTACATTGGAATAGTGTACTACTATTTAAATATTAGTCCTTTAAATATATATTTCTATCATGTCCCCCCCACCCTCTTAGATTTATCTCCTCTAAATTTGCAATCCCTAAAGTTTAACATCTTTCTTCAGAAGACGATTTCTTAATAATTCTGGTGTTTTCTGTTTTGTTCTTTTCTGGATTCCTTCAATAGCTTCTCCGTATTTTCTGAAGTCGTCTGACCATGCCCCAAAACAATATTCTAGGTCGTATCACATATCATTCAACTAGTGTTTTAGACCTCTCGACATTTAGCTAGGCAAAGGAATGTATTATTATTCCTATCATCTGAATTCCTTTTTTCTCTTCAACATGTTTAGCCATCTTTAAAATCATATTCATACATATTCACAATTCCTCGTGGAGGGGTATAAGAGACATGTATAAATATAGCTGCATATTACTACAAAATAACTTGAACCATATCGCGAAACATTTTGTAAATTATCTCTGTAATTATTCTCATTTCGATTTTCTGTAGAATGTATTGACGTTTAAGATAGAGACAATTGCCCTTCTAATAATCTCTTTGTCCATTCCATGTTTAGTCTCACAAAATATTGTTAATGCAAGATTTTGTTCTAATGTAATAAATGTTACTTTTAAAAGACCGAAGTTCTCAATTTTCTTCTTTCTCTTGTATATTGATATCTAAAGGATGACAAATGTATGAATTATGTGATAGGGAGGAAAAAAGCCACGACCTTCTTCTCTCGTTACAGAAGGCTAACTGACAATGTCTTTCGCAGGAGTGACTAGTACTACTGCCTTTTATATATCGTGACAACTGGAAAGACGTGACAAATAAGGATACACTCTGCTCTCCTTATTAACATTGTCCGAGTCTGAGGACCTTTCCTCCCTGGTTAAGGAGTGAGATAAAATATTAGGGATCAATCTCTAGCAATAATTTCATTAAATCATATTTAACCAGAGACTGTTATGTCGTGGTTGTTGCTATATTTTATAGTCGTAGTTTCAATGTTTAACAGGGGTTGTAGAATTAGTTTTATCTACTTATTATCAAACAAAACAGATTTATATATTGTCGCCGTTGTACGTTAAAATCACATATATATTTACATACACACCAAGGATGGAGGGACGACGGAATTGAAAAGCATTATTGCTGAGTACATCACGGCAAGATCTAATACACACACACACACACACTCTCCCGTATATATTTAATAATCAGCTATGACCATGAAGAAGGTCCCTGTAGATCATCTGGTTGTAGGATCTAATGAACCCGAAAGAAAGTGAAAATATATTTTATGAAAGCCCCAGAAGAATAAATGTAAACATTGACCCGATTATAGTAGAAATAAGAATGAGAAAGCCATGAACGCCAGCACATCTATTTTGCTTGGAAATTGAAAGTAGGTTTATAAATATAAATTTTTTCTTATGTTCTTGTATCTGTTTCGTTGGCCTAATGGTAGGTGTTAGAGACTATGTAGACACTGATGTGGTGTTCAATCTCAGTCCGAATCTGTACTATATATTTTTAAATTTAAATTTTTCTCTAGTAAAGTAAAAAATAAAATTATTATCTATAGACTTTGACTAAAATCGAAACCCAGAGCAGGTTCTCCACCGTCTCTAATACCTACCATTAGGCCACGGAGACAGATATAAAAACAGTGTGAAAATTAATATTTATAAAGTTACTTTTTTATTTTTGTTTTATACTATAAAAACTATAATACGACACACTGCCAGTGATCGAACCCCGGACCTGGACCTCCACCGGCTCTTATACTTACCACTAGGCTAAAGAGACGGTTACGGAAACTTATTGAAAATTGATATTTATAAACCTACTTTTTCATTACTAGAAAAAACCGGAAGTGGAGAAAATTGAAAAACATCTTTTTCTTCCTCTGATTTTTTTTAATCCAAAATTTGGATTTAAGTCAGAGACGAGTTATCGTTCGTGGCAAAAATCAGAGGAAGAAAAAGAAAAAGTTTTTCAATTTTCTCCACTTCCGGCTTTTTCTAGTATAGGTAAGTAAATATTAATTTTCAATGCATTTTTGTAACCGTCCCTGTGGCCTAATGGTAAGCACTAGAGACGGTGGAGATCCTGATTTAGGGTTCGATTTCCGTTAGGTTTTATACTAATAACTGCGTATTTGTTGCTTTTATTAAGTAAGATTTGAACTAATAATGCTGTACTTTGTAGTAATGTCCCATATTATATTCAACATATTTTAAATAAAACTTTTTTTTTTTATAAAAGAAAGAACAAAAAACCTTATTGAAATTAAGAAATGAATTTTATTCAGTAAAGTTGTTTTTATTTTGTTTTCACTTCATTAACTGCTGAATACGTCTTTTGTTTTTGTTTTTGATTCTTTCTAACCATTGTTTACTGTGAATGGTGACTGCAACGAACCTGGATTATTACCAAGTTTCACTGGATGATTGTATTATTTTGTTGTCAGTGGACATCTGGACATCTATCTAAATACCTGGAATAAACACAAGGTGTGTGTTTTACGTAACATTTCATTTTAATGTCTGATGTTCCTGTATTTCACATTTAAAATGTAACCAAAAATAAACAAGACAGGGACGCTACATCAAAATAAACCACACAGACGAGGTACGAATAATCTAAAATTAATTTTAACAAACTATAAACGATGTTTAAAGAGAGATGAACATTAAAATAGGATTTCAAACAAACACGTAAACACAAAGACAATTACAGCCTCCATAATCTAATATCTGAAGATCAACATTTTTCACGATAGAAATAAAACTAAATATGTAAAGTTTAGTGGCCCCTGATTTACTTGCTTTTAATTTCATTTTGATAATCTGTATTCTGTAGACATATATTTATGATTTTAATGATGAAATTTCCTCTTGTCTTTAAAAGATTATTACTTATAAAAATTATAATAGTCACCTCCTCCTCTCGATTAATATGTAGCTTACCCACAGGGGTTCCTCAACTGGGCGGTTTCAACTGTTGGGTGGGCGATGAGCAGCTGAACAGAAAATTGAGGGCCATTGGAAACTTTGGTGGCCGATATAGAATTTTGAGATTTAAGAAGGTATGCTACCCGAAAACCTATTCAAGGAATATATGCAAAGAACCTGAATAAAAATCAGGAAGCTAATTGGGAAAATTAAACCAGGAACAAACATTTACGAAACATATTTGGTATACTTTGGAATATTTACTATACAGGTGGCTGGTGGAACATCTTTTCATGTGAATGTGGGAAATGACGCCAAAATATTTGGCAACCCTTGGCCTACACCTTACTAAATGTTCTGGAGACAAGCCTCTTCGCTATATATCATAGTTCTTCAATCCTTCATCTTCCACAGTTGGTGAAGTATTTCGATTTGATATGACGATCGCAGAGTTAGATTTAGGACGTGGTGGCGTTCATGGGTTTCTTAGTGTTGTTACTAGAAAGGGTCGACTCTGTCTTTCACACTTCAGGTTTTTTCATGAATTAAATATCCATTTTCTTTCTGATCGGTCTAACAATGATTTGAACCTACAATGACTCCGTCTGTAATAACGTTCTCTTATTTGAAATAATACATACCTAACTCCCGTGTCTGTGTGTGTGAAAAATATTCCAACTTAAAGCGACGTGCCCGTAAATTGTTTAGCCTGATTCCTATATATAGATAATGTGTAATATTTGAACCTTCATGGAGGGTCTTTGCCGTAATTTCCCGTAACTCCGACTAGAATTCATTATGTAGTTTTTTCGTCCGTTAAAAATAATGATTAAAACAGTTCTATATCCACAGTTATATACACCTCTTCATCACATATTATATTATTTCCACCAATAACTACATTATATCCTTAAATATGACACCAAGACATATAATTTGTAAATAAAAGATAAAATATTAAAACCTCAATTTTTAAATAATTTTACCCCACCTTTGTGTTCAGGTTAACCCATAATTTTATGATTTTGGAGCATATAACTTATCGTACCAGTCATGTACTGGGATCAATTTAACGGATTGGTTCCTCCCCGCAAATTACTTGACTTTTGCCTAAGTAAGACATACTCACAGAATGTATCGATGTACATGTATGAATGTATATATATATATATATATATATTAGTATATTTTATGTTTACAATAAAAATAGACAAACAATTTAATGATAATATGAAATGAAATTATTATTATTTATTAATAATATTTTTATTGTTTTCACTGCATTAACTTCTGAGTGTGACTTTGTTTTTCTTACTATTTTCTACTGTAAATGGCGGCTTAATTGGATTATTACTAAGGTTTACTGGATTGTGGTGTTTCTTTATTGTTTTATATTTCAATCAGTGGACATCAGGATAGCTTTCTATATACCTGGGATAAATGTAAAGAGTACTGACTTTCATCTGCAGTTCAATGGTGATGTCTTCTTATATTTTCATTTACTTCTGCAATACTGTAGTCTTTTCATTATTTTAAATATTTCTATCATGTCACTCGTTTGATATATCTCCCCGAAAGATATAGTTATTCAGAGCTTTACATTGGAATAGTGTACTACTATTTAAATATTAGTCCTTTAAATATATATTTCTATCATGTACCCCCCCCCCCCCCTCTTAGATTTATCTCCTCTAAATTTGCAATCCCTAAAGTTTAACATCTTTCTTCAGAAGACAGATTTCTTAATAATTCTGGTGTTTTCTGTTTTGTTCTTTTCTGGATTCCTTTAATAGCTTCTCCGTATTTTCTGAAGTCGTCTGACCATGCCCCAAAACAATATTCTAGGTCGTATCACACATATCATTCAACTAGTGTTTTAGACCTCTCGACATTTAGCTAGGCAAAGGAATGTTTTATTATTCCTATCATCTGAATTCCTTTTTTTTCTTCAACATGTTTAGCCATCTTTAAAATCATATTCATACATATTCACAATTCCTCGTGGAGGGGTATAAGAGACATGTATAAATATAGCTGCATATTACTACAAAATAACTTGAACCGTATCGCGAAACATTTTGTAAAGTATCTCTGTAATTATTCTCATTTCGATTTTCTGTAGAATGTATTGACGTTTAAAAAAAGAGACAATTGCCCTTCTGCTAATAATCTCTTTGTCCATTCCATGTTTAGTCTCACAAAATATTGTTAATGTAAGATTTTGCTCTAATGTAATAAATGTTACTTTTAAAAGACCGAAGTTCTCAATTTTCTTCTTTCTCTTGTATATTGATATCTAAAGGATGACAAATGTATGAATTATGTTATAGGGAGGGAAAAAAAGCCACGACCTTCTTCTCTCGTTACAGAAGGCTAACTGACAACGTCTTTCGCAGGAGTGACTAGTACTACTGCCTTTTATATACCGTGACAACTGGAAAGACGTGACAAATAAGGATACACTCTGCTCTCCTTATCAACATTGTCCGAGTCTGAGGACCTTTCCTCCCTGGTTAAGGAGTGAGATAAAATATTAGGGATCAATCTCTAGCAATAATTTCATTAAATCATATTTAACCAGAGACTGTTATGTCGTGGTTGTTGCTATATTTTATAGTCGTGGTTTCAATGTTTAACAGGGGTTGTAGAATTAGATTTATCTAATTATTATCAAACAAAACAGATTTATATATTGTCGCCGTTGTACGTTAAAATCACATATATATTTATATACACACCAAGGATGGAGGGACGACGGAATTGAAAACCATTATTGCTGAGTACATCACGGCAAGATCTAATACACACACACACACACACACACACACACACACACACACACACACACACACACACACACACTCCCGTATATATTTAATAATCAGCTATGACCATGAAGAAGGTCCCTGTAGATCATCTGGTTGTAGGATCTAATGAACCCGAAAGAAAGTGAAAATATATTTTATGAAAGCCCCAGAAGAATAAATGTAAACATTGACCCGATTATAGTAGAAATAAGAATGAGAAAGCCATGAACGCCAGCACATCTATTTTGCTTGGAAACTGAAAGTAGGTTTATAAATATAAATTTTTTCTTATGTTCTTGTATCTGTTTCGTTGGCCTAATGGTAGGTGTTAGAGACTATGTAGACACTGATGTGGTGTTCAATCTCAGTCCGAATCTGTACTATATATTTTTAAATTTAAATTTTTCTCTAGTAAAGTAAAAAATAAAATTATTATCTATAGACTTTGACTAAAATCGAAACCCAGAGCAGGTTCTCCACCGTCTCTAATACCTACCATTAGGCCACGGAGACAGATATAAAAACAGTGTGAAAATTAATATTTATAAAGTTACTTTTTTATTTTTGTTTTATACTATAAAAACTATAATACGACACACTGCCAGTGATCGAACCCCGGACCTGGACCTCCACCGGCTCTTATACTTACCACTAGGCTAAAGAGACGGTTACGGAAACTTATTGAAAATTGATATTTATAAACCTACTTTTTCATTACTAGAAAAAACCGGAAGTGGAGAAAATTGAAAAACATCTTCTTTTTCTTCCTCTGATTTTTTTTAATCCAAAATTTGGATTTAAGTCAGAGACGAGTTATCGTTCGTGGCAAAAATCAGAGGAAGAAAAAGAAAAAGTTTTTCAATTTTCTCCACTTCCGGTTTTTTCTAGTATAGGTAAGTAAATATTAATTTTCAATGCATTTTTGTAACCGTCCCTGTGGCCTAATGGTAAGTGCTAGAGACGGTGGAGGTCCTGATTTAGGGTTCGATTTCCGTTAGGTTTTATACTAATAACTGCGTATTTGTTGCTTTTATTAAGTAAGATTTGAACTAATAATGCTGTACTTTGTAGTAATGTCCCATATTATATTCAACATATTTTAAATAAAACTTTTTTTTTTTATAAAAGAAAGAACAAAAAACCTTATTGAAATTAAGAAATGAATTTTATTCAGTAAAGTTGTTTTTATTTTGTTTTCACTTCATTAACTGCTGAATACGTCTTTTGTTTTTGTTTTTGATTCTTTCTAACCATTGTTTACTGTGAATGGTGACTGCAACGAACCTGGATTATTACCAAGTTTCACTGGATGATTGTATTATTTTGTTGTCAGTGGACATCTGGACATCTATCTAAATACCTGGAATAAACACAAGGTGTGTGTTTTACGTAACATTTCATTTTAATGTCTGATGTTCCTGTATTTCACATTTAAAATGTAACCAAAAATAAACAAGACAGGGACGCTACATCAAAATAAACCACACAGACGAGGTACGAATAATCTAAAATTAATTTTAACAAACTATAAACGATGTTTAAAGAGAGATGAACATTAAAATAGGATTTCAAACAAACACGTAAACACAAAGACAATTACAGCCTCCATAATCTAATATCTGAAGATCAACATTTTTCACGATAGAAATAAAACTAAATATGTAAAGTTTAGTGGCCCCTGATTTACTTGCTTTTAATTTCATTTTGATAATCTGTATTCTGTAGACATATATTTATGATTTTAATGATGAAATTTCCTCTTGTCTTTAAAAGATTATTACTTATAAAAATTATAATAGTCACCTCCTCCTCTCGATTAATATGTAGCTTACCCACAGGGGTTCCTCAACTGGGCGGTTTCAACTGTTGGGTGGGCGATGAGCAGCTGAACAGAAAATTGAGGGCCATTGGAAACTTTGGTGGCCGATATAGAATTTTGAGATTTAAGAAGGTATGCTACCCGAAAACCTATTCAAGGAATATATGCAAAGAACCTGAATAAAAATCAGGAAGCTAATTGGGAAAATTAAACCAGGAACAAACATTTACGAAACATATTTGGTATACTTTGGAATATTTACTATACAGGTGGCTGGTGGAACATCTTTTCATGTGAATGTGGGAAATGACGCCAAAATATTTGGCAACCCTTGGCCTACACCTTACTAAATGTTCTGGAGACAAGCCTCTTCGCTATATATCATAGTTCTTCAATCCTTCATCTTCCACAGTTGGTGAAGTATTTCGATTTGATATGACGATCGCAGAGTTAGATTTAGGACGTGGTGGCGTTCATGGGTTTCTTAGTGTTGTTACTAGAAAGGGTCGACTCTGTCTTTCACACTTCAGGTTTTTTCATGAATTAAATATCCATTTTCTTTCTGATCGGTCTAACAATGATTTGAACCTACAATGACTCCGTCTGTAATAACGTTCTCTTATTTGAAATAATACATACCTAACTCCCGTGTCTGTGTGTGTGAAAAATATTCCAACTTAAAGCGACGTGCCCGTAAATTGTTTAGCCTGATTCCTATATATAGATAATGTGTAATATTTTAACCTTCATGGAGGGTCTTTGCCGTAATTTCCCGTAACTCCGACTAGAATTCATTATGTAGTTTTTTCGTCCGTTAAAAATAATGATTAAAACAGTTCTATATCCACAGTTATATACACCTCTTCATCACATATTATATTATTTCCACCAATAACTACATTATATCCTTAAATATGACACCAAGACATATAATTTGTAAATAAAAGATAAAATATTAAAACCTCAATTTTTAAATAATTTTACCCCACCTTTGTGTTCAGGTTAACCCATAATTTTATGATTTTGGAGCATATAACTTATCGTACCAGTCATGTACTGGGATCAATTTAACGGATTGGTTCCTCCCCGCAAATTACTTGACTTTTGCCTAAGTAAGACATACTCACAGAATGTATCGATGTACATGTATGAATGTATATATATATATATATATATATTAGTATATTTTATGTTTACAATAAAAATAGACAAACAATTTAATGATAATATGAAATGAAATTATTATTATTTATTAATAATATTTTTATTGTTTTCACTGCATTAACTTCTGAGTGTGACTTTGTTTTTCTTACTATTTTCTACTGTAAATGGCGGCTTAATTGGATTATTACTAAGGTTTACTGGATTGTGGTGTTTCTTTATTGTTTTATATTTCAATCAGTGGACATCAGGATAGCTTTCTATATACCTGGGATAAATGTAAAGAGTACTGACTTTCATCTGCAGTTCAATGGTGATGTCTTCTTATATTTTCATTTACTTCTGCAATACTGTAGTCTTTTCATTATTTTAAATATTTCTATCATGTCACTCGTTTGATATATCTCCCCGAAAGATATAGTTATTCAGAGCTTTACATTGGAATAGTGTACTACTATTTAAATATTAGTCCTTTAAATATATATTTCTATCATGTACCCCCCCCCCCCCTCTTAGATTTATCTCCTCTAAATTTGCAATCCCTAAAGTTTAACATCTTTCTTCAGAAGACAGATTTCTTAATAATTCTGGTGTTTTCTGTTTTGTTCTTTTCTGGATTCCTTTAATAGCTTCTCCGTATTTTCTGAAGTCGTCTGACCATGCCCCAAAACAATATTCTAGGTCGTATCACACATATCATTCAACTAGTGTTTTAGACCTCTCGACATTTAGCTAGGCAAAGGAATGTTTTATTATTCCTATCATCTGAATTCCTTTTTTTTCTTCAACATGTTTAGCCATCTTTAAAATCATATTCATACATATTCACAATTCCTCGTGGAGGGGTATAAGAGACATGTATAAATAAAGCTGCATATTACTACAAAATAACTTGAACCGTATCGCGAAACATTTTGTAAAGTATCTCTGTAATTATTCTCATTTCGATTTTCTGTAGAATGTATTGACGTTTAAAAAAAGAGACAATTGCCCTTCTGCTAATAATCTCTTTGTCCATTCCATGTTTAGTCTCACAAAATATTGTTAATGTAAGATTTTGCTCTAATGTAATAAATGTTACTTTTAAAAGACCGAAGTTCTCAATTTTCTTCTTTCTCTTGTATATTGATATCTAAAGGATGACAAATGTATGAATTATGTTATAGGGAGGGAAAAAAAGCCACGACCTTCTTCTCTCGTTACAGAAGGCTAACTGACAACGTCTTTCGCAGGAGTGACTAGTACTACTGCCTTTTATATACCGTGACAACTGGAAAGACGTGACAAATAAGGATACACTCTGCTCTCCTTATCAACATTGTCCGAGTCTGAGGACCTTTCCTCCCTGGTTAAGGAGTGAGATAAAATATTAGGGATCAATCTCTAGCAATAATTTCATTAAATCATATTTAACCAGAGACTGTTATGTCGTGGTTGTTGCTATATTTTATAGTCGTGGTTTCAATGTTTAACAGGGGTTGTAGAATTAGCTTTATCTAATTATTATCAAACAAAACAGATTTATATATTGTCGCCGTTGTACGTTAAAATCACATATATATTTATATACACACCAAGGATGGAGGGACGACGGAATTGAAAACCATTATTGCTGAGTACATCACGGCAAGATCTAATACACACACACACACACACACACACACACACACACACACACACACACACACACTCCCGTATATATTTAATAATCAGCTATGACCATGAAGAAGGTCCCTGTAGATCATCTGGTTGTAGGATCTAATGAACCCGAAAGAAAGTGAAAATATATTTTATGAAAGCCCCAGAAGAATAAATGTAAACATTGACCCGATTATAGTAGAAATAAGAATGAGAAAGCCATGAACGCCAGCACATCTATTTTGCTTGGAAACTGAAAGTAGGTTTATAAATATAAATTTTTTCTTATGTTCTTGTATCTGTTTCGTTGGCCTAATGGTAGGTGTTAGAGACTATGTAGACACTGATGTGGTGTTCAATCTCAGTCCGAATCTGTACTATATATTTTTAAATTAAAATTTTTCTCTAGTAAAGTAAAAAATGAAATTATTATCTATAGACTTTGACTAAAATCGAAACCCAGAGCAGGTTCTCCACCGTCTCTAATACCTACCATTAGGCCACGGAGACAGATATAAAAACAGTGTGAAAATTAATATTTATAAAGTTACTTTTTTATTTTTGTTTTATACTATAAAAACTATAATACGACACACTGCCAGTGATCGAACCCCGGACCTGGACCTCCACCGGCTCTTATACTTACCACTAGGCTAAAGAGACGGTTACGGAAACTTATTGAAAATTGATATTTATAAACCTACTTTTTCATTACTAGAAAAAACCGGAAGTGGAGAAAATTGAAAAACATCTTCTTTTTCTTCCTCTGATTTTTTTTAATCCAAAATTTGGATTTAAGTCAGAGACGAGTTATCGTTCGTGGCAAAAATCAGAGGAAGAAAAAGAAAAAGTTTTTCAATTTTCTCCACTTCCGGTTTTTTCTAGTATAGGTAAGTAAATATTAATTTTCAATGCATTTTTGTAACCGTCCCTGTGGCCTAATGGTAAGTGCTAGAGACGGTGGAGGTCCTGATTTAGGGTTCGATTTCCGTTAGGTTTTATACTAATAACTGCGTATTTGTTGCTTTTATTAAGTAAGATTTGAACTAATAATGCTGTACTTTGTAGTAATGTCCCATATTATATTCAACATATTTTAAATAAAACTTTTTTTTTTTATAAAAGAAAGAACAAAAAACCTTATTGAAATTAAGAAATGAATTTTATTCAGTAAAGTTGTTTTTATTTTGTTTTCACTTCATTAACTGCTGAATACGTCTTTTGTTTTTGTTTTTGATTCTTTCTAACCATTGTTTACTGTGAATGGTGACTGCAACGAACCTGGATTATTACCAAGTTTCACTGGATGATTGTATTATTTTGTTGTCAGTGGACATCTGGACATCTATCTAAATACCTGGAATAAACACAAGGTGTGTGTTTTACGTAACATTTCATTTTAATGTCTGATGTTCCTGTATTTCACATTTAAAATGTAACCAAAAATAAACAAGACAGGGACGCTACATCAAAATAAACCACACAGACGAGGTACGAATAATCTAAAATTAATTTTAACAAACTATAAACGATGTTTAAAGAGAGATGAACATTAAAATAGGATTTCAAACAAACACGTAAACACAAAGACAATTACAGCCTCCATAATCTAATATCTGAAGATCAACATTTTTCACGATAGAAATAAAACTAAATATGTAAAGTTTAGTGGCCCCTGATTTACTTGCTTTTAATTTCATTTTGATAATCTGTATTCTGTAGACATATATTTATGATTTTAATGATGAAATTTCCTCTTGTCTTTAAAAGATTATTACTTATAAAAATTATAATAGTCACCTCCTCCTCTCGATTAATATGTAGCTTACCCACAGGGGTTCCTCAACTGGGCGGTTTCAACTGTTGGGTGGGCGATGAGCAGCTGAACAGAAAATTGAGGGCCATTGGAAACTTTGGTGGCCGATATAGAATTTTGAGATTTAAGAAGGTATGCTACCCGAAAACCTATTCAAGGAATATATGCAAAGAACCTGAATAAAAATCAGGAAGCTAATTGGGAAAATTAAACCAGGAACAAACATTTACGAAACATATTTGGTATACTTTGGAATATTTACTATACAGGTGGCTGGTGGAACATCTTTTCATGTGAATGTGGGAAATGACGCCAAAATATTTGGCAACCCTTGGCCTACACCTTACTAAATGTTCTGGAGACAAGCCTCTTCGCTATATATCATAGTTCTTCAATCCTTCATCTTCCACAGTTGGTGAAGTATTTCGATTTGATATGACGATCGCAGAGTTAGATTTAGGACGTGGTGGCGTTCATGGGTTTCTTAGTGTTGTTACTAGAAAGGGTCGACTCTGTCTTTCACACTTCAGGTTTTTTCATGAATTAAATATCCATTTTCTTTCTGATCGGTCTAACAATGATTTGAACCTACAATGACTCCGTCTGTAATAACGTTCTCTTATTTGAAATAATACATACCTAACTCCCGTGTCTGTGTGTGTGAAAAATATTCCAACTTAAAGCGACGTGCCCGTAAATTGTTTAGCCTGATTCCTATATATAGATAATGTGTAATATTTGAACCTTCATGGAGGGTCTTTGCCGTAATTTCCCGTAACTCCGACTAGAATTCATTATGTAGTTTTTTCGTCCGTTAAAAATAATGATTAAAACAGTTCTATATCCACAGTTATATACACCTCTTCATCACATATTATATTATTTCCACCAATAACTACATTATATCCTTAAATATGACACCAAGACATATAATTTGTAAATAAAAGATAAAATATTAAAACCTCAATTTTTAAATAATTTTACCCCACCTTTGTGTTCAGGTTAACCCATAATTTTATGATTTTGGAGCATATAACTTATCGTACCAGTCATGTACTGGGATCAATTTAACGGATTGGTTCCTCCCCGCAAATTACTTGACTTTTGCCTAAGTAAGACATACTCACAGAATGTATCGATGTACATGTATGAATGTATATATATATATATATATATATTAGTATATTTTATGTTTACAATAAAAATAGACAAACAATTTAATGATAATATGAAATGAAATTATTATTATTTATTAATAATATTTTTATTGTTTTCACTGCATTAACTTCTGAGTGTGACTTTGTTTTTCTTACTATTTTCTACTGTAAATGGCGGCTTAATTGGATTATTACTAAGGTTTACTGGATTGTGGTGTTTCTTTATTGTTTTATATTTCAATCAGTGGACATCAGGATAGCTTTCTATATACCTGGGATAAATGTAAAGAGTACTGACTTTCATCTGCAGTTCAATGGTGATGTCTTCTTATATTTTCATTTACTTCTGCAATACTGTAGTCTTTTCATTATTTTAAATATTTCTATCATGTCACTCGTTTGATATATCTCCCCGAAAGATATAGTTATTCAGAGCTTTACATTGGAATAGTGTACTACTATTTAAATATTAGTCCTTTAAATATATATTTCTATCATGTACCCCCCCCCCCCCCTCTTAGATTTATCTCCTCTAAATTTGCAATCCCTAAAGTTTAACATCTTTCTTCAGAAGACAGATTTCTTAATAATTCTGGTGTTTTCTGTTTTGTTCTTTTCTGGATTCCTTTAATAGCTTCTCCGTATTTTCTGAAGTCGTCTGACCATGCCCCAAAACAATATTCTAGGTCGTATCACACATATCATTCAACTAGTGTTTTAGACCTCTCGACATTTAGCTAGGCAAAGGAATGTTTTATTATTCCTATCATCTGAATTCCTTTTTTTTCTTCAACATGTTTAGCCATCTTTAAAATCATATTCATACATATTCACAATTCCTCGTGGAGGGGTATAAGAGACATGTATAAATATAGCTGCATATTACTACAAAATAACTTGAACCGTATCGCGAAACATTTTGTAAAGTATCTCTGTAATTATTCTCATTTCGATTTTCTGTAGAATGTATTGACGTTTAAAAAAAGAGACAATTGCCCTTCTGCTAATAATCTCTTTGTCCATTCCATGTTTAGTCTCACAAAATATTGTTAATGTAAGATTTTGCTCTAATGTAATAAATGTTACTTTTAAAAGACCGAAGTTCTCAATTTTCTTCTTTCTCTTGTATATTGATATCTAAAGGATGACAAATGTATGAATTATGTTATAGGGAGGGAAAAAAAGCCACGACCTTCTTCTCTCGTTACAGAAGGCTAACTGACAACGTCTTTCGCAGGAGTGACTAGTACTACTGCCTTTTATATACCGTGACAACTGGAAAGACGTGACAAATAAGGATACACTCTGCTCTCCTTATCAACATTGTCCGAGTCTGAGGACCTTTCCTCCCTGGTTAAGGAGTGAGATAAAATATTAGGGATCAATCTCTAGCAATAATTTCATTAAATCATATTTAACCAGAGACTGTTATGTCGTGGTTGTTGCTATATTTTATAGTCGTGGTTTCAATGTTTAACAGGGGTTGTAGAATTAGCTTTATCTAATTATTATCAAACAAAACAGATTTATATATTGTCGCCGTTGTACGTTAAAATCACATATATATTTATATACACACCAAGGATGGAGGGACGACGGAATTGAAAACCATTATTGCTGAGTACATCACGGCAAGATCTAATACACACACACACACACACACACACACTCCCGTATATATTTAATAATCAGCTATGACCATGAAGAAGGTCCCTGTAGATCATCTGGTTGTAGGATCTAATGAACCCGAAAGAAAGTGAAAATATATTTTATGAAAGCCCCAGAAGAATAAATGTAAACATTGACCCGATTATAGTAGAAATAAGAATGAGAAAGCCATGAACGCCAGCACATCTATTTTGCTTGGAAACTGAAAGTAGGTTTATAAATATAAATTTTTTCTTATGTTCTTGTATCTGTTTCGTTGGCCTAATGGTAGGTGTTAGAGACTATGTAGACACTGATGTGGTGTTCAATCTCAGTCCGAATCTGTACTATATATTTTTAAATTTAAATTTTTCTCTAGTAAAGTAAAAAATAAAATTATTATCTATAGACTTTGACTAAAATCGAAACCCAGAGCAGGTTCTCCACCGTCTCTAATACCTACCATTAGGCCACGGAGACAGATATAAAAACAGTGTGAAAATTAATATTTATAAAGTTACTTTTTTATTTTTGTTTTATACTATAAAAACTATAATACGACACACTGCCAGTGATCGAACCCCGGACCTGGACCTCCACCGGCTCTTATACTTACCACTAGGCTAAAGAGACGGTTACGGAAACTTATTGAAAATTGATATTTATAAACCTACTTTTTCATTACTAGAAAAAACCGGAAGTGGAGAAAATTGAAAAACATCTTCTTTTTCTTCCTCTGATTTTTTTTAATCCAAAATTTGGATTTAAGTCAGAGACGAGTTATCGTTCGTGGCAAAAATCAGAGGAAGAAAAAGAAAAAGTTTTTCAATTTTCTCCACTTCCGGTTTTTTCTAGTATAGGTAAGTAAATATTAATTTTCAATGCATTTTTGTAACCGTCCCTGTGGCCTAATGGTAAGTGCTAGAGACGGTGGAGGTCCTGATTTAGGGTTCGATTTCCGTTAGGTTTTATACTAATAACTGCGTATTTGTTGCTTTTATTAAGTAAGATTTGAACTAATAATGCTGTACTTTGTAGTAATGTCCCATATTATATTCAACATATTTTAAATAAAACTTTTTTTTTTTATAAAAGAAAGAACAAAAAACCTTATTGAAATTAAGAAATGAATTTTATTCAGTAAAGTTGTTTTTATTTTGTTTTCACTTCATTAACTGCTGAATACGTCTTTTGTTTTTGTTTTTGATTCTTTCTAACCATTGTTTACTGTGAATGGTGACTGCAACGAACCTGGATTATTACCAAGTTTCACTGGATGATTGTATTATTTTGTTGTCAGTGGACATCTGGACATCTATCTAAATACCTGGAATAAACACAAGGTGTGTGTTTTACGTAACATTTCATTTTAATGTCTGATGTTCCTGTATTTCACATTTAAAATGTAACCAAAAATAAACAAGACAGGGACGCTACATCAAAATAAACCACACAGACGAGGTACGAATAATCTAAAATTAATTTTAACAAACTATAAACGATGTTTAAAGAGAGATGAACATTAAAATAGGATTTCAAACAAACACGTAAACACAAAGACAATTACAGCCTCCATAATCTAATATCTGAAGATCAACATTTTTCACGATAGAAATAAAACTAAATATGTAAAGTTTAGTGGCCCCTGATTTACTTGCTTTTAATTTCATTTTGATAATCTGTATTCTGTAGACATATATTTATGATTTTAATGATGAAATTTCCTCTTGTCTTTAAAAGATTATTACTT
Organism: Eledone cirrhosa; assembly: GCA_964016885.1. Lineage (NCBI taxonomy): Eukaryota > Metazoa > Mollusca > Cephalopoda > Octopoda > Eledonidae > Eledone > Eledone cirrhosa. Next base: position 20,557,588 of record OZ024765.1, read on the forward strand.
ATAAAAATTATAATAGTCACCTCCTCCTCTCGATTAATATGTAGCTTACCCACAGGGGTTCCTCAACTGGGCGGTTTCAACTGTTGGGTGGGCGATGAGCAGCTGAACAGAAAATTGAGGGCCATTGGAAACTTTGGTGGCCGATATAGAATTTTGAGATTTAAGAAGGTATGCTACCCGAAAACCTATTCAAGGAATATATGCAAAGAACCTGAATAAAAATCAGGAAGCTAATTGGGAAAATTAAACCAGGAACAAACATTTACGAAACATATTTGGTATACTTTGGAATATTTACTATACAGGTGGCTGGTGGAACATCTTTTCATGTGAATGTGGGAAATGACGCCAAAATATTTGGCAACCCTTGGCCTACACCTTACTAAATGTTCTGGAGACAAGCCTCTTCGCTATATATCATAGTTCTTCAATCCTTCATCTTCCACAGTTGGTGAAGTATTTCGATTTGATATGACGATCGCAGAGTTAGATTTAGGACGTGGTGGCGTTCATGGGTTTCTTAGTGTTGTTACTAGAAAGGGTCGACTCTGTCTTTCACACTTCAGGTTTTTTCATGAATTAAATATCCATTTTCTTTCTGATCGGTCTAACAATGATTTGAACCTACAATGACTCCGTCTGTAATAACGTTCTCTTATTTGAAATAATACATACCTAACTCCCGTGTCTGTGTGTGTGAAAAATATTCCAACTTAAAGCGACGTGCCCGTAAATTGTTTAGCCTGATTCCTATATATAGATAATGTGTAATATTTGAACCTTCATGGAGGGTCTTTGCCGTAATTTCCCGTAACTCCGACTAGAATTCATTATGTAGTTTTTTCGTCCGTTAAAAATAATGATTAAAACAGTTCTATATCCACAGTTATATACACCTCTTCATCACATATTATATTATTTCCACCAATAACTACATTATATCCTTAAATATGACACCAAGACATATAATTTGTAAATAAAAGATAAAATATTAAAACCTCAATTTTTAAATAATTTTACCCCACCTTTGTGTTCAGGTTAACCCATAATTTTATGATTTTGGAGCATATAACTTATCGTACCAGTCATGTACTGGGATCAATTTAACGGATTGGTTCCTCCCCGCAAATTACTTGACTTTTGCCTAAGTAAGACATACTCACAGAATGTATCGATGTACATGTATGAATGTATATATATATATATATATATATTAGTATATTTTATGTTTACAATAAAAATAGACAAACAATTTAATGATAATATGAAATGAAATTATTATTATTTATTAATAATATTTTTATTGTTTTCACTGCATTAACTTCTGAGTGTGACTTTGTTTTTCTTACTATTTTCTACTGTAAATGGCGGCTTAATTGGATTATTACTAAGGTTTACTGGATTGTGGTGTTTCTTTATTGTTTTATATTTCAATCAGTGGACATCAGGATAGCTTTCTATATACCTGGGATAAATGTAAAGAGTACTGACTTTCATCTGCAGTTCAATGGTGATGTCTTCTTATATTTTCATTTACTTCTGCAATACTGTAGTCTTTTCATTATTTTAAATATTTCTATCATGTCACTCGTTTGATATATCTCCCCGAAAGATATAGTTATTCAGAGCTTTACATTGGAATAGTGTACTACTATTTAAATATTAGTCCTTTAAATATATATTTCTATCATGTCCCCCCCACCCTCTTAGATTTATCTCCTCTAAATTTGCAATCCCTAAAGTTTAACATCTTTCTTCAGAAGACGATTTCTTAATAATTCTGGTGTTTTCTGTTTTGTTCTTTTCTGGATTCCTTCAATAGCTTCTCCGTATTTTCTGAAGTCGTCTGACCATGCCCCAAAACAATATTCTAGGTCGTATCACACATATCATTCAACTAGTGTTTTAGACCTCTCGACATTTAGCTAGGCAAAGGAATGTTTTATTATTCCTATCATCTGAATTCCTTTTTTTTCTTCAACATGTTTAGCCATCTTTAAAATCATATTCATACATATTCACAATTCCTCGTGGAGGGCTATAAGAGACATGTATAAATATAGCTGCATATTACTACAAAATAACTTGAACCATATCGCGAAACATTTTGTAAAGTATCTCTGTAATTATTCTCATTTCGATTTTCTGTAGAATGTATTGACGTTTAAGATAGAGACAATTGCCCTTCTTCTAATAATCTCTTTGTCCATTCCATGTTTAGTCTCACAAAATATTGTTAATGCAAGATTTTGCTCTAATGTAATAAATGTTACTTTTAAAAGACCGAAGTTCTCAATTTTCTTCTTTCTCTTGTATATTGATATCTAAAGGATGACAAATGTATGAATTATGTGATAGGGAGGAAAAAAGCCACGACCTTCTTCTCTCGTTACAGAAGGCTAACTGACAACGTCTTTAGCAGGAGTGACTAGTACTACTGCCTTTTATATACCGTGACAACTGGAAAGACGTGACAAATAAGGATACACTCTGCTCTCCTTATCAATATTGTCCGAGTCTGAGGACCTTTCCTCCCTGGTTAAGGAGTGAGATAAAATATTAGGGATCAATCTCTAGCAATAATTTCATTAAATCATATTTAACCAGAGGCTGTTATGTCGTGGTTGTTGCTATATTTTATAGTCGTGGTTTCAATGTTTAACAGGGGTTGTAGAATTAGCTTTATCTAATTATTATCAAACAAAACAGATTTATATATTGTCGCCGTTGTACGTTAAAATCACATATATATTTATATACACACCAAGGATGGAGGGACGACGGAATTGAAAACCATTATTGCTGAGTACATCACGGCAAGATCTAATACACACACACACACACTCCTGTATATATTTAATAATCAGCTATGACCATGAAGAAGGTCCCTGTAGATCATCTGGTTGTAGGATCTAATGAACCCGAAAGAAAGTGAAAATATATTTTATGAAAGCCCCAGAAGAATAAATGTAAACATTGACCCGATTATAGTAGAAATAACGTACCAAACCAGGATGCACTCCTCTGTCCCCTTCAACATTATCAGAGCTTCATTCCTCCCAATGTTATTGCTACTAGAAACGGACGACCTTGTCTTTCCTCACTCTGCGGTTTTATTAAAGTAAATCTGGATTTTGTTTATCATCGTTCTAGAGTTGATTTGAACCTACATTAACACCGTTGATACTACTGCTAGTTAACCTCTAATCTGTCATACCTGTGTGTGGGTGTCTGTATGTTAACGATTCCAGCCTAGGTCGACCTACTTATTTGTCAAACCTGATCCCTATATAGATAAATACTATATGTAAGTGTACAATATTTGAACCTATAATGATGTGCTTTACAGTAATGCCATGTAACATCAACTAGATGTAACTATGTATATGTTTCTTTATTAAAATAATTAAAGTCACCTCTATATTCCTTACTAAAGATTGAACTCCTGACATCCCCTTACAATCTCAACTATGAAGTATTAAAACTTCTATTTATTATTTCTAACCTCACCTCTTTGTATTCTCGATGTAAATCCTGGCGAGATTAATTTTCAATTTTTATTTTTGGAGCAGATAAAACATAATACCAGTCAAATAATGGAATCAATTAAATCGATTGGCTTCACTTAAATTTCTGCACTTTTGCCTGAATATATATATATATATATATATATATTATGGTATTCCGTCAGTTACGACGGTGAGTGTTCCAGTTGACTCGATCAACAGAACAGCCTGTTCGTGAAAGTGATTAAGCATTCTACAGAAGTGTTTACCCTTACCGTAGTTCTCAGGGAGATTCAGTTTGAAACAGAGTGAGAAATGGCCGACTCTGCTACTTACACGTTTATGCCAGCTTTGATAGAACGATGGGAAATGAAGTGTCTTGCTCAAGATAACACGATTATGAACCGAATACCATAACTTTTAAACTACGCGGCTTTACAGAGAGGGAGAGATTAACCAGAAATATATTTTGATAATGGAAAAGGCTTTTTTTATTCAACAAGTCTTTAAATATTTTTGCAATGAAAAAAGGAAAAAAAATAAATAAATTTACGAAATGAGTATTATTCAGTAGTTTTATTTTTGTATATTTTTACTGCATTAACTGCGGCGTATGTGTTTTGTTTGTTTTTTCTTAGTATTGTCTGTTAATGGCGACTGCGGTGAAATTTGAAAAAAGTCACTCGAAGGTAAAGCCAATCATTGTCACAATTTAATGTCTGAACTTCAATATTTTCATGATGTAATTAAAATTTCATAACTTGAATTTATTGAACTCCGATTTGATTTCTCATAAATGTTTTAATAATGCATATTCTGCTTAGATATTTTCGATGTTGTACATTACGATTTTGTTGACATTATCTGATGTCTTTAAGCCGAGGTTAACTTTGCCTTTCATCCTTACGGGGTCGATAAACTAAAATACCAGTAATGCACTGGGGTAATTGCTGGTCTTGTGCCAAAAGTAGAAACAATTATCTCTTATAAGCAGTATAATGGCGTGTTCCTCCTCTCATATTTACATTTTCTTCTGTAATACTGTATTGTCATTTATATTTTCAAGTCCATCTTTTTAAATATTTCTTTCGTGTACATATCTTGAAGAATTCTTCCATGTATTGATAAATGTTTCAGAAAAAATATTTTCTAGTAAAATGGTGATCCCTCCTCACTGTTGTGTTTCCTTCTGGAATACTGTACTTTCAAGTGCTTTCATTATTTTAAATATATATATATCTTCAGTTTGACTTATTTCCTCTATAATTGTATTTCCTACAGAGTAGTGTACTAGTATTTATATTTTCAAGGCTTTACATTTATCTGGAATAATGTAATATTTCATGACTTCCCTTAGCTTTCACTCCTCTAGTGTTGGGATTTCTTAATTATTCTGGTCTTTTATATTTTTTCTTGTCGGGATTCCTTCAATATCTTCTGTTCTTTCGGAAGTCGTGAGACAAGGCCCCCCAAAACAATATTTTAAGTGGTAGCTCTCATTTCATTTATCTAGAGTTTAAAGTTTACCTGACTTTACACAAGTTAAGAAATATTTTATTATTCCTATCATCTGACTTGCTGTGTTTTCTTTAACATAGTTAGCCACCTTTAAATTCAAATTCATACATATTCCCAATTCGTTGGGGGAGGGGTATAAGAGGCGCCTCTTTATGTTACAATTCTTTGCCGAAACCTATTTTGTACATTCGATGTACGAACATAATTAAAATATATATATATATATATATATATATATATACATATACATGCCATGAATAAATATAGCTGTGTATATATATATATCTGCATATTAACTCCTCCCCGAAATATATTTTATATTTCTATCATGGCTCCCCCCCCTTTTTTTTTTTAAGTTACAATTCCTATGTTTTCCATCTTCACAAGACATTTCTTAATATTTCTGGTATTTTATTTTTGTTCTTTATTTTCCTTCAATAATTTCTGATTCCTTTCGGTGGTGTTTCACCTATTTATCTACAGTTATAACATGTTTCTCTAAATAAAGGAAGGTTTTATTATATCTATCGTCCAACTTGCTGTGTTCGTCTTTAACATTCTTATCCACTTTAAAATTAAAGATTTACACATTTCCGTTTTTTTGTTGGGTGGAGTGAATAATAGGGGCATTGTAACCTCAAAATATCGATGTGGAAACCTGCTTGTATATTAAACACTCAACATACCAATATGATAAATATATGTATGTTTACAAAAGCCATGTATAAGTATACCTGCACATTAACTCTTATCCAAACATTTGTTTCTCAAAATATGGTGAGACATATTCCGATAAATACTGCTACTTGTCTTTGTAAGTGTTTCTTTTCAATGAATTTTTCATTTCAGTTTTCAGCAGACAGTACTGGCGTTGAAGATGCAATAAATTGTCCTTATTATAATCACCAGCTTGTCTCAAATTCGTCTGTTTTTGTTACTTCGTCCATTTCACGTTTAGTGTTACAAACTCTGACGTTTCTACACCAATTTTCTATCGTTAATTCTTGATTGTATTTTAATGTAATAAAATATTTCTTTTCAAATATTTACTTTCTCACGTTAATTCTTTCTCTTGTGTGTTGTTATCTCATGAATAAAAATATATATGATTTGCGAGAGAGGAAATATGACACGACCTTCCTTCATCGCTGCAGGAGTCCAACTGGCAATGAACTGACCATGAGAGGCAAGTACTCGACAACAGTGAACATCACGTGTTTGGTGTTAAGGAACACACTACCATTTATATACTGTGGTAAATGGAAAGCCGAGTCAAACCTTAACATTCTCAGAGACCCTTTTCTCCCTTATGAAGCAGTGAAATAAAGAATTGCAGGGGATTATTTTTAACAGGAGACTGTTATATCGTGGTTGTTGTTATAATATGTAGTTAGGGTTTCAATCTTTAGCTGGGATTGTAAAATTACTTTTATTAACTAAAAGCATCAAAAAAATATAGCGTCCTTGTACGTTCAAACTGAAGAGGCATTATTGCCAACACATCACTGTAAGATCAAATCTAACACACACTCACATATATATATAGATTGAGGGATGACAGAACTGAAGAGGCATCATTGCCAATACATCACTGTAGGATCAAATCTAACACACACACACACACACATGTATATATTTAGTAATCAGGTATGACCAATGAGGGTCGTTAATGGAGATCATCTGGTTGTGGGATCAAATCAACCCTGGCTAAATGAGATATCAAATCAAGATTTATTTTATCAAAGCCTCAGTAGTATAACAATCAACGTCAACCCTTTATAGTATTAATTCGACTGAGAAAGGCATGAACACCACCACGTCAATTAAGCTTGGAAATAGAAAGTAGGTTTATAAATATTAATTTTCACCTTGTTTTTGTATCCGTCTCGGTGGCCTATTGTTAGGTGTTAGAGAGGACGAAGATCTTGGTCTCGAGTTCAATCTTGCCCAGGCACTACAAAGTATTTTTTTTTTTTTCATAAGAAAAATGAAAAAAATAGCGGATTCTGGTCGAGATTGAACACCTGACTAGGATCACCACCGTCTCTAACACTTACCATTAAGCCACCGAGACAACTACTCAAACAGATTGAAAATTAATATTTATAAACCTACTTTCTATTGCAAAGCTTAATTGATGTGGCGGCGTTCATGCCTTTCGCAATATTATTAATACTACAAAAAGGGGTGAACATTAATTTTTATCCGTCTGGGACTTTCACGAAATATATTTTGATTTGGTTTCTCATTTCTCTAGGGTTTATTTGATCTTATATCCAGATGATCTGCAGTGTCGTTATTCAATGGTCATACATTTTTCTTCGGGTGAGGGTTGTGGAGACAGAGCCCCAAAACACTCCTTCCAGCGGGTCCTGTGTGTGTGTGTGTGTGTGTGTGTGTTAGATTTGATCCTAGGTGGCGTTCAAGACTTTCACAGTATTATTGGTACTAGAAAGGGTCGACCTTGTCTTTCATCCCTCTGGGGCTTCTATAAAGTAAATCTTGATTTTGTTTATTATCGCTCTAGGGTTGAGGTGAACTTCCATTGACTCCGTCTGTAGTAGTACTCAATAACTTCAAATCTGTCATACCTCATTCCCATGTGTGTTTGTCTGTGTGTGATAGATTCCAACCAAGTGTGATGTGTCGGTAAATTGTCAAACCTGATTCCTACATAGATAGATATGTGTACATATGTAAGATTTGAAACTACAATGATATGAGTTGAAGTAATGGCGCTATGTATATGTAGTGTTTCCTCCATTAAAAAATAATTAAAAGCAATTCTATATCATCCCAGTGAAAGATTGAACTCCTGACAAAACCTTACGCTACATAACACCAAACCTACATTACATACTTAACCACTAAGCCACCGACATACATAGAGATTTGTATATCAAAATAAAGTATTGAAACGTCAATTTTTATTATTTATTTTTTATTTTTAAATAACATTAGACCACCTTTGTGTTTTCAGAGCAGATACTACGGACATTAATTTTGAATTTTATGTTTTGAGAGCAGATAAAATAAAGTACCAGTTACATACTGGGATCAATTTAATACAGTCTTGTCTCCGGAAATTCCTGGATATGTGCTTATATGTTCGTGAATAAATATAAGTAAAAATTTATAAATACATGCCTGTATGTATTTATAAATACGTACGTGCGTGTGTGTGCGTGAAAGGTAAACAGAAATAACAACACAATCGGTACAGTATATGGATGGGATATATTAGATTAACGCTTGATATAGCAGGAAGAGAGTCTTAACGTTTCGGGCGCTTGTGCTTCCTCAGAGGGAAGAAGGAGAAATAAAATAGATTGAGGGGACGGGCGGGTTGGAATTGGAAAAAATGACTTTAGATAAAAATAACAGGTACATTCATGTTGACATCTCTTGCAAAACTGTTGGTGCTAGCGTTAATACAAGTAAAGCATCATCATCATCATCAACGTTTAACGTCCGTGTTCCACGCTTGCATGGGTTTGGACGGGGGTATTCCCACTTGAGGCAAGAGTGATTGTCTTGCTCGCATAGGACTGTCTGGCAGGTTTTCTACAGTTGGATGCCCTTCCTAACACCAACCACATTTACAGTGTGGATCTGGGAGGTTTTTACCGTGTTGCCTACACGACCACATTACAGCGTGGACTGTGTGTTTTTTTGTCGTGACACCTACACGATCTCATTTGTTTCGGCCTGGATGGCGCGGCACCAACATAACTTTACATAGAACGGGGTGGTGTGGATGGGGTGGGGGTGGTGGGACGGGGTGTATTTTGTTAGAGATGCCTACTGGCTGTAGTAGGTTTTACTATGTATTTAGGTAAGGCGGGTCTTCTCTATTACTGAGTACCGCCAAAGGTCTCGGTCCAGTGACATTGTCTTGGAGAGGTGTAAGTGTGTGAGGTCGGAGTTTATCAGCTCGTCCCAGGTTTTTCTAGGTCTGCCTATTCCGTGGCTACCGTCTATCTTTATTGCCCTGCACTTTGTTATACAGCTATCGACTTTCATGCGCATCACGTGTCCATACCAACGTAGCCTTCTCTCGAGTAAACAACATCTGATCCCTCTTATTTCTAATTTTTTCCTTAGTTCGTTTATGCTTTGCCGTTCACATATATTACTGTTACACATCCAGCGGAGCATGCAAGCTTCGTTCCTCTCTAGTCTGCGTATATCCTCTGCACACAATGCCCAGGTCTCACTGCCATGCAACATTGCTGTTCGTATGCAGGCATCATACAACCTGCCTTTCATTTTTATGGAGAACCCTTTAGCAGCTAATAGTGGTATAAGCTCTCTGAACTTTTTCCAACCAGTTCTGACTCTAGCTACTGTACTTTCAGAGCACCCTCCCCCACTGCTGATTTTGTCGCCCAGGTAACGGAAGCTGTCAACTATTTCTATAGGACCCTCTGCGCAATTGAAAGAGCTAGTATTTTGTGGGCACTTGCTGCTACTTATTGCACCAGAACACCGGCCACATGTAAAATCTGTTCTTAGTTAGCTTACCTGTGATCCCACTACACCTTTTATGCACCCATGGGACATAAAACGGAGTTTCTACCTACGCCTTTCCTACACACTGAGCATGGCCATTTCCCAGAAGGGACCGCCGCCTTATTTTCTTTCCTAGAAACTAGAACTTTAGTCTTAGCCAGGTTAATTTTTAGTCCTTTTGATTCTAGGCCGTGCTTCCATGTTTGGAATTTCTTCTCTAGCTCGGCCATTGATTCAGCTATGAGTGTCAGGTCGTCTGCGTATAGGAGTTCCCGTGGGCAGCCGGTCTTGAACTCCTGTTATAGCCTGAAGGGCAATAATAAATAGTAGGGGGCTGAGAACAGAGCCCTGATGGACGCCAACTTTTACGCTAAACTCTTCACTATATTCGTTGTTAATTCTAACCTTGCTGACTGTTTCTTTATACATGGCTTGTATAGCTCTCACAAGCCATTCGTCAACACCTAGTTTTCTAAGAGCCCACCAGATAATGGAACGGGGGACTCTGTCGAAGGCTTTCTCCAAGTCGACAAAAGCTAAGTAGAGGGGTTTACCTTTAGCTAGGTACTTCTCCTGTAGTTGTCGTACAATGAAAAGAGCGTCTGTGGTACTTTTGCCTGACACAAACCCGAACTGCATTTCATCTAGGTCAATTCTCTCTCTGATTAGTTGTGCTATTACTTTTTCTGTGACCTTCATGACCTGGTCGATTAATTTAATGCCTCTATAGTTACTCCTATCTAGGGCATCTCCTTTACCCTTATAACAGTTAACGATGATGCTGCTATGCCAGTCCTTCGGAACAACCCCATTCTGTACGACTTGGTTAACTATGCGGGTGACCATGGTGTGTCCCACCGTGCCAGATGCCTTCAGCATCTCGGCAACTATTTCCGAAGGCCCAGCCGCCTTACCCGTCTTCATATCCTTGATTGCCTTACTTATTTTACTCCCCTCGACTAACACTGCTGGTCCCTCTATTGGGTCGATGTGGGGTAGACTGTCTTTCTCCCATGTGTATATATATATATATATATATATATATATATATATATATATATATAATTATGTAATAAACAATACAATACAATTATTCCATTTACCAAAGGTTTCACGAAGACAGGCGACTTCAACAGAGTCGTTCGAAGTCGTTCATCAGAAAGGACAATTTAATATGGATGTATCTTTTCTACAGAAATATATATATATATATATATAATAAGTACACATATATATATATATATAATAAGTACATATATCTATATTAAATATATATATATAATAAGTACATATATATATATATATATATATATATATATATATATATAAGTATATCATCATCATCACCATCGTTTAACGTCCGTGTTCCACGTTTGCATGGGTTTGGGCGTGAGTTTTCCCACTTGAGGCAAGAGTGGTTGTCTTGCTCGCATAGGACTGTCTGGCGGGTTTTCTACAGCTGGATGCCCTTCCTAACAACAAACACATTTATAGTGTGGACAGGGAGGTTTTTACCGTGTTACCTACACGGCCACATTACAGCGTGGACTGTGTGTTTTTTTGTCGTGACACCTACACGACCTCATTTGTTTCGGCCTGGATGTTGTGGCACCAACATAACTTTACATTGAAAGGGGCGGTGTGGGTGGGACGGGGGTGTATTTTGTTAGAGATGCCTACTGACTGTAGTAGGTTTTACTTTGTATTTAGGTAAGGCGGGTCTTCTCTATTACTGAGTACCGCCAAAGGTCTCGGTCCAGTGACATTGTCTTGGAGAGGTGTACTTATTTTCTGAAACTCTTTTTGTCAAAGTGCTAAACAGTACATAAACAAAAATATACATACAGACACATACATATATACACACATACATATATATACACGCAAACACATATATAAAATGTAACCTCGTCGGTTTCAACAATGAGTGATTCTGTCGTTTGATCAATAGAACAGCCTGCTTGTTAACAAGTGGCTGAGCATGTGTACTCTAAACATAATTCAAAGGGAGATGCACTGTGACACAGTACATGGCAAGGCTGACCTTTTGAACGACAGAATTAATCCATCCCACAGGCTTCCAAACAGTCTGTTTACACAATTTCACTTGCGAGGCTCAAATCAAAGAGAAGCTAAGTTAACTGATGCTTGCCCAAGATGCCACACAGTGGAATTGATGGCAGGAGAGAAATGAAGCAAGCATGATCCAATGGATGTGCAATGTCAATGTGTGTGAACGACCAAGCATGGACGAGCTGAGAGAGAAACTGTGTATAAGAGGGATAAACTGTAGTGTGCAGGAGAGAAGACTACATTGGATGCGCAAGGAAGACGACTGCTGGGTGAAGAAGTGCCAAGTAATCCCAGTGGAAGGAAGACGCAGTAGAGGAAGACCACAAAAAACATGGGCGGAGGTGGTGAGAGCTGACCTCAGATCCCTGAAGCTCACAGAGATGACAAAGGACTGTGACAAATGGAGATATGCTGTGCTGAAAATGACCTGTCCCGCCCTTACTAGTTCCTTATTCCCATTTAACCTTAAAGGTGTACTAAAGCCACAAGCGTTTTTCTATCTATGAATTATTAGTGGTGTGAACAGATGAATTAAAACCAAAGCTAATAAATATATCACCAAGGAGGATATCTAAGGATTTATAAAGTTTAAAGTCTGTCTCGAACCTGGAGGTTCATCAAACTGGTGCCTGTCTAGGTTTCCCTGGCGTTAAGTGACTGAGAATACAAGACTCCTCCTTGGACAGGACACCAGTCCACCGCAGGGTTAAACCCCCAGCTATTGCTGGTACTGATTTTCAGCTGAGTATATTGGAGCAATGTGAAATGAAGTGTTTTGCTCAAGAACACAACAAACAACCCAGGAATCGAATCAACATATGAACGTAAGACCAACACACTTACCACTAGGTCTCGCACCTCCACTATCGAAGGATCTACACTTCATTAAATAATAAATTAGACTTATGCTTACGTCGCCGACATAATTATGGTCGGAAAGGACATTACTGAACATAAGGAATCTACAACTAAAGGAAGACAACAGCAACGGTCCCTCCTATCTGAAATATTAAGGAATCTACATAGGGCCCCGTTGGCCCATCTTCCTACCAAAAGAATTATTTTAACAGGCCTACCTCCTCGAGGGCCCAAGTAAGGGGCCTCATAACTCAACTAGCACAGGGCCTCATTTGTCGTAAATCCGGAACTGACTTTCCATACAATTATATATATATATATATATAAGAAGAAATTAAAAGATGGTTTAAAAAGTTCCATGTATTTTATTATGCGCATTTCAAAACAAATATCATCCTGGGACGATATTTGCGTTCTCATCAGATAAAATAGGGAGACATGATATAATGCTTAAAAAAAAACAAAAAACACTTGTGAACAAGGTAGTGTCTAATCAACATATGATAAATATGCTTTATTGTTCTACAATAAAACTCACCTCCCACATATATATATAATGTGTGTGTATGTGTATGACCCCTAGCAAGCCAAACTACACTTACAACAGAACACACACGGCAAAAAGAAACATTACCTGTTAGAGACGCACGTCAAACAATTTGTTAGTGAAATACCGGTGTAACTATTTCAGTTTACCCTAGTTTTAAATCACACCCATTTATTAATTTATTTAGCGACATTTCAATTAAAATTCATATATATTCCCAATTCCTAGGGGAGGGGTATAAAAGTCATATTTTCAATTCAAACTTCGCTACCAAAGCCAGGTTGTGTTTTATACATTCGATGTGCGAATATGCATGGTAGAAATAGCAGCCAAAGACCAGAAAATTACAGAACGTACTACACACACATATATATGTATATATTTCAGTACATATGTATATATGGAATTATGTAATAAAATGAAGATGTATGAATAGAACTGTCTCTCTTATTTATTATACTAACACTTCGATTGAAACCTTACTTAGAAAATCATAAGGAATACACATCGTAAAGTGCTTTACTATATACTTTATATATATATATATATATATATTTCGTTTCTGAATTTGTTTAGCAAGATTCTTTATCTGAAATCGTGTGTTGAAACCGATATTGTTATACTTTGGGAGGGTCATGTTGCCAATAAGAAACACACGCACCAGTTGCTTTCACTTCAATTTAATTTATTAAATATTTATAAATTTACAAATTTATAAATTTCTGGTTGGTTGGTTGGTTCCACAACCAGATAGTTGTTTATATATATATAGTCATAGTTCTTTCGTCACACACTCTGTGACCTCTTCAGTGACTGGGGATTTCTTTCTTCGTTTCTGTGCCTTTCCTTTCTTCTATCCTACGCCATTTTCTGGCGTAGGATAGAAGAAAGGAAAGGCACAGAAACGAAGAAAGAAATCCCCAGTCACTGAAGAGGTCACAGAGTGTGTGACGAAAGAACTATGACTATATATATATAAACAACTATCTGGTTGTGGAACCAACCAACCAACCAGAAATTTATAAATTTGTAAATTTATAAATATTTAATAAATTAAATTGAAGTGAAAGCAACTGGTGCGTGTGTTTCTTATTGGCAACATGACCCTCCCAAAGTATAACAATATATATATATAAATGTATGTATATATATATATTGTATATCTGCTCGTATATATACGTCTATGTTCCCTTGACTGCTATTTCTAGTGCTAAAAATAAAACCGAAGTGGACAAGATGGAAAAGGTTAGCTAAAATTCAGCCCCAACTTTTTAAACAATAGTTTATTTTATGTAAACAAACCGAGAATTTTTCGCAAGAAAAATAACTCTAGTCTTACTTAAATCCAAAAATTTAGACAAAAATTTTGCGGGTGTGCAGTTTATATAAACCTTCTTATTTGGTCTTGTTTGTTGGCATTTGACTGCTATTTCTAGCATATATTAATAGACACTTAGAAATAGCAGCCAAAAATCAGCGAAAAACTGTTTAGAAAACAAGAGAAAGAAGGACATACACACACACATATATATATATATCTATGTGTATATATATATATATGTGTGTATATATATATATATATATATACACATATCCATAAATATATATACACACCTGTGTGTGTACTTCTGATGTTTTCAGTTTTCGCTGTTATTTCTAAAATGTCCATACATGCTAGAAATAGCAGTCAAATACCAGCAAATACGACCAAACAAACTGCACACCCGCAAAATTTTTGTGTCGATTTTTGCCATTAAGTAAGACAAGAGTTATCTTTCTTGGCAAAAACTTTTCTATTGTTTAAAAACTTTTGCCTGATTTTAAGCCAAAGTTTTTTAATGGCTGCCACTTCCGGTTTTTGTTGTGCGTCTACAGGAGAGCAACAAACCTGCTAGAAATAGCAGTCATAGCAACACACTGACATATATTTATCTATGAGGGATTCTCAAGGTGGGGTGCACGCCCCACAGGGGACAATTTGAAAGTGATATAATACGACCAAACTTCCAGATACACTTCGTATACACATCTTATCGTGTATCTGGCAGCACCTATGAGAAGTTTGTTTACATTTTGGAGTTTATTTTGATCATCGCTGCATCGCAGCTTTGTTTAAATAAAGGGTTTCTACTTTATATTACAGTCATAAAAGTTTAACTTCGTCTACACATGTTATCGTGTCTCTGGTAGCACCTACGGGCTGTTTGTTTACACTTTGAAGTTTGTTTTGATCATCGCTGCATCGCAGCTTTGTTTAAATAAAGGATTTCTACTTTATATTACAGTAATAACACTTTTACAAGACTCTGTTTTTTTTATATTAAAGAGGAACATAAACATATTTTAAATGTTGATATATATTTATTTATTTATGTCCTTCTTTCTGTTGTTTACTACCCTCTAAACTCAGCAATTCTAGCACACACACACACACACTATATATATATTTATATTGGGGTTATAATTAAAGAGCCTAAGACTAAAAGATATATATATAGATGTCGAAACGGCAGGAGCTCAGCCGTCAGGGTCCTGAATATTTTCATATATATATATGTGTGTGTGTGTTCTGCGACATTTATAGTTACATAAATAAGCATCTAATTATTTGAATAACAAAATTTGAGGTTTAAATACTTTATTTTTTACCAATAACATTAAGAAAGGCATGAACAACACCACATGTTAATTACTTCAATATTGAAAGTAGGTTTATAAATATTAAATTCACCAGATTCTTATAGCCTTCATGGTGGTTTTGTGGGAGATACCAGAGATGGTGGAGGTCCTGGTTTGGGGTTCAATCCTGGTCACGAGATACACATAGGGATTGATAAAGTAGCAGTCAAATACTAGGGGTCAATTCTCACTCTCTATCCTTCTCTGGTAGAAATCTGTTTTATTCAGACCTGGAGATGTTGTTTTTTTCTAGACAGAAAGAGAGACTTTTGTTATGTACTAAAACGTTAATTATTTTCACTGGACTTTTAATTCCTTTTTCTACTCTTTAGATTGAATAAACCTTAACATTTTACGTCTTCAATTATATTTACCGTAACTCATGTTAGTCTTTACAGTCAAGGATCTGTTTTTATTACATCTATTTCAACTCCAAGGTGTGGTCGAGAAAGTGTATCCCCAAAATAAAGTGTCCAGCTAAGGAGTTCCGTAGGAAATGTTAAAAGGATTTAGTACAGGGGTTCTCAACCATTTTTGTGTCATTGGCCCCAGTTTCACATGGAAAATTTTTCCACTGTACACCTGTTATTTGCATATCTCCTTTGAATATATATTTTGAAATACCTTCTTAATACTCCAAAATCTTATATCGCCCACCTGTCTGGTAAATATTCAAAAGCAAACCAAACATTTTTGGTAAAAGTTTGTTACTGGTTCTTTATTCCAACTTAGCCTCCTGCTATTTTTTTTATACAGGTTCTTTGCATATCTCCTTTGAATATTTGTTTTGGAGTAGCATATATTGAAATACCTTCTAAACCCTTTAGCACTTAAACCAGCCATATCCTGCCAGAATTCTATCACCTCTTTCTGTTCAAACCAGCTGTAACTGTTCTCAAAATATAGAATATCAAAATCTCATAGATTCTATATCATGAGATATGTGAGATAAAGCCTTTACCATGAAAATACAATAGTATATATAGAGTAAAGTAAATACCAAAGGGTTAATAATACTCAAAATCCTATATCACCTACCATTTTATCTTAAATCGGTCCTCGCCCCACCCAACACTTGAAATCACTCAGGTTAGGAAACCATGGTTTAGTAACTCCAGGTGTTTTTTTAATTTGTTTCACTTAAAGTAAAATAAAAACCTGTGATGTAAACATATGAATTAAAGCCAAAACTAATAAATATATCACCAAGAGGAATATCTAAAGATTTCCAAAGTGTAAAGTCAGCTCGAGCCTGGAGACTCATCAAGCAGGTGCTTGTCCCGGTAGTGTGAAGTGACTGAGAGTACATGACTTCCCCTGGACATGATGTCAGTCCATCGTAGGGTTAAACCCCCACCTATTGCTGGTACTCATTTTCAACTGTCTATATTGGAACAATGTGAAATGAAGTGTTTTGCTCAAGAACACAATACACAAGATTTATGGCAAAACTCTGCAATGAGTATGAAGGGTGATCTTTTTAACTGGTTGAAGTCCTTCATCTCAGTCGAAGAGAGGTAGTCACGGTTCTTAGAGAGCATTCTTCACCCTATGTGATGTCATCTGGTGTACCACAGGGATCTGTTCTTGGTCCTCTTTTGTTTGTTGCATATATTAATGCCATAGATGCCAACTTAAAGAATGCCACAGTACTGAAATATGCAGATGGCATCAAGCTGTACCTTGAGATAAAAAAGGACAGATCCTGAACACTATCTTTCCTGCAATCCTGGATACAATGCAGCAATGGATCACGGACTGGCAACTCAAGCTGGCTGTGGACAAATGTACCACCATGCATTTTGGGAGTAAAAACCCAGCGTCCACATACTCCCTCCACAACACTAATATCAAGAAGTCTTCTTGTGAACGTGACCTGAGCATTACTGTCAGCAGCGATTTGCGTTGGACAAAGCACGTCAAATATTCAAGAAGGCCGAGCGTTTCTTGGCATCACTCAGCAAGACCTTTGGCAGCTTCTCTCCAGCTATCTATTTAAAGCTGTATATAGCTATGGTGCGGCCACACTGAGAATTTGCATCTTGCTCAGAACATCGACCTCCTGGAAGCCGTTCAGAGATGTGCAACCAAATGAATACCCTTTGGCATCTATCATACTC
This sequence comes from Eledone cirrhosa, assembly GCA_964016885.1. Lineage (NCBI taxonomy): Eukaryota > Metazoa > Mollusca > Cephalopoda > Octopoda > Eledonidae > Eledone > Eledone cirrhosa. Next base: position 20,575,401 of record OZ024765.1, read on the forward strand.
TGAACGCCTTGCTTCCCTGGGCATGGATACATTGAAGCTCCGCCTGGCAACAGACTTGGTAAAGACCCACAAAATTATTAACCATCTTGCCAACAACAACCCTGAGCACCTTTTCGAATTCCATGTGTCTAACACACATGGGCATGCCCACAAAGTCAGAAAACAGCACAGCTCCCATGACATTTGGAAACATTTTTTTACGCTCAGAGTTGCTGAAGCATGGAACAAACTACCTGCATCAGTTGTTAGCTGCTGAGACACAGTATCATTTATAACCTCCATGCTTCCTTAAATTCACTAACACTACACCTGATATACTCCCCTCCATACACATGCTCACATGTATATCATGTCTCATACATGCACCTTTGATGAGTGGTAGTTCACCTGAGCACTGTACACAATAATTTCATTATATTTTACAACCCAGTCTAGGAATCGAATCCACATATGATCGTAAGTCCAACACACTTTCTACTAGGCCACGCACCTTCATTATCGAAGGATCTACCCTTCATTAAAGAATAAATTAGACTTATGCTTACATCGCCGACAACAGGAAGACAACAGAAACGGTCCCTCTATCTGAAATATTTAGGAATCTACACAGGGCCCTGTTGGCCAAGAGGGTACATCTTCCTACCAAAAGAATTATTTTAACAGGCCTACCTCCTCAAGGGCCCAAGGAAGTGGCTTTACAACTTAACTAGCACAGGGCCTCATTTGTCCTAAATCCGGAACCTGACTTTACAGATAATTATATATATATATATATAGTGTGTGTATGTAGATGTATGACCCCTAGCAAGCCAAACTACAGTTTACACCCCAACACGGACTGCAATTGGAAACGTTACCTGTTATAGATGTCAAATAATTTGTTAGTGAAATACCGGTGTAACACGAAATATGTTACCAGTGGATCTATTTCACTTTACCCTAGCTTCAACTCATACCCTGGTAACTTATAACTGTGTTAAAGTTAGATTATTAGGACCCATAAATACAGGATGGTTACGGCTGGAATGTCATTGCTTGGTCAGTTATTACAACTGTATCCCACTTCATGGCCAATACATTTGTTAGAAATAGCAGTTCAATCTGAAGAACATCACAGCAGATCATCTGGTTGTAGGATCAATTCAACCCTGGAGGGATGAGAAATTAAGTCAAGGTATATTTTATCAAAGAACAGGAAAAATAAAAATGAAAGTCAACCCCTTTGAAGTATTAATGACATTGGGAAAGCCATGAACCTCACTACGTCCATTAAGCTTCAAAATAAAAAGTAGGTTCATATTTATTAATTCCCAGTGTGTTTTTGTGGCTGTAGGTATTGGAGATGGTTAATGACGTAGTAGTCTATGTCATTAACCCTTTCATTACAATATTTCTAATGAAAGACACTGTCTATGTCATTAACCCTTTCATTACCATATTTCTAATGAAAGACACTGTCTATGTCATTAACCCTTTCATTACCATATTTCTAATGAAAGACACTGTCTATGTCATTAACCCTTTCATTACCATATTTCTAATGAAAGACACTGTCTATGTCATTAACCCTTTCATTACCATATTTCTAATGAAAGACACTGTCTATGTCATTAACCCTTTCATTACCATATTTCTAATGAAAGACACTGTCTATGTCTTTAACCCTTTCATTACCATATTTCTAATGAAAGACACTGTTTATGTCATTCACCCTTTCATTACCATATTTCTAATGAAAGACACTGTTTATGTCATTAACCCTTTCATTACCATATTTCTAATGAGAGACACTGTTTATGTCATTAACTCTTTCATTACCATATTTCTAATGAAAGACACTGTCTATGTCTTTAACCCTTTCATTACCATATTTCTAATGAAAGACCCTCTATGTCTTTAACCCTTTCATTACCATATTTCTACTGAAAGACCCTCTATGTCTTTAACCCTTTCATTACCATATTTCTAATGAAAGACCCTCTATGTCTTTAACCCTTTCATTATCATATTTCTACTGAAAGACCCTCTATGTCTTTAACCCTTTCATTACCATATTTCTACTGAAAGACCCTCTATATCTTTAACCCTTTTTAGGTTTTTACAGAACAACAAGATCGAGATGTTTTTATTTCAATATATTTTTGGTATAGCATGGGTTAGATGGTTTTGTTCCATTTGATACGGGAATGGTCAGGAGACTGTGTCTTGCTCACATGAAAGATATATCTTACATATATATATATAAGTAGAGGAACCACGAAAAACATGGGCGGAGGTGGTGAGAGAAGACCTCAGATTGCTGAAGACCACAGAGGAGATGACGAAGCAATGTGACAAGTGGAGAGATGCTGTGCTGAATAGGACCCGTCCCACCCTCACAAGCAGGGAAAAGCGGATATAAAATAATGATGATACATATACACATATATATATCATCATCATCATCCTCAACATCATCATTTAATGTCTATTTTTCA
>OZ024765.1:20582877-20590377 GCA_964016885.1 Eledone cirrhosa
ACCCTTTCACAGTCCTACCTCCCCTGTAAAGGTAACGGCTCTACCCTTTCACAGTCTTCCTCCCCTGTATAGGTAACAGCTCTACCCTTTCACAGTCCTACCTCCCCTGTATAGGTAACAGCTCTACCCTTTCACAGTCCTACCTCCCCTGTAAAGGTAACAGCTCTACCCTTTCACAGTCCTACCTCCCCTGTAAAGGTAACAGCTCTACCCTTTCACAGTCTTCCTCCCCTGTATAGGTAACAGCTCTACCCTTTCACAGTCTTCCTCCCCTGTATAGGTAACAGCTCTACCCTTTCACAGTCCTACCTCCCCTGTATAGGTAACAGCTCTGCCCTTTCACAGTCCTACCTCCCCTGTAAAGGTAATAACTCGAGACACCGTCAAAGACAGGATCTTCTCTGTAAAGTAAGTAACATTTCATTGTTTCAACTGATTAAATGTTATCTTTTGTTTCATACAGATTGTTGTACCTACAGCAATATCTGGTGGGTTCTGTCTGTTTTGGACACCTTAGCACCTTTACATTGAGGGTTCTTGGTCAACAAGTTGGTAACTGAGTTCAAATCCCACCGAGGTTAACTTGCCTTTCATCCTTACGGGGGTCGATAAAATAAAGTACCAGTAATATACTGGGGTAATTGCTGGCCTTGTGCCAAAAGTAGAAACAATTATACATGTGTGTTTATGGGTAGTGGATTGGCAGTATCGGTAGAGGGTCGGACGCCATGCTTTGCAGCATAGAGTTACGGCCCTTTATGGTCTGAGTTCAAATCCCGCCGAGGTTAACTTTGCCTTTCGTTCTTACGGGGTCGATAAAATAAAGTACCAGTCACACACTGGGGTCGATTTAATTGACTTACCCCTTCCCCAAAATTGCTGGCCTTGTGCCTATATAAGAAACCATTATATATATATATATATGTGTGTATACATTTTTTTTTAAATGGTGGTTTTGGAAGCCTCTACAATACAGATGGGTAAATCTCTGGGTAATAAAATCAGGTGGCAGTAGGTAGAAGGAAGAGAAATGTAGAAAGAGATGTAAAACGCTGTAAAAAGCCCAGAGATGGAGTTACTTTGGAAGAGTTTTATTTGTCCCTATATTTCGGATTTCACATCCATCGACAGTAGTGTTTCAGAAGGGAAATAGATATGTCGGGGAAGGGAACAATATAGCTGCTGTTAGTGTATATCATCATCATCCTCGTTTAACATCCACTTTACACGCTAGCATGGGTTAGACGGGAGTTGTCCCACTTGAGGCAAGGTTGGTCAGGTGACCGTTTCTCTCTCATATAGGACTATCTGGCAGGTTTGCTACAACTGGATGCCCTTCCTAACACCAACCACATTTACAGTGTGGAACTGGGAACTTTTTACCGTGTTACCTACACTGCCACATTACAGCGGGGACTGTGTTTTTTTCTCGTGAAACCTACACAATCTCGATCTCATTATCTCATTTATTTCAACTGGATGTTGTGGTACCAACTTTATAGAGAGGGTGTGGTGTTGGTGGGAGTGGGAGGATAGGGTAGGGGTAGTGGATTGGGGTGTATATTTGGTTAAGAGGTGCCTACTGACTGTAGGTTTCGCAAGGCGGGTCTTCAAAATTACTGCGTAGCGCCAAAGATCTCGGTCCAGTGACATTGTCTTAGAGAGGTGCAAGTGTGTAAGGTTGGAATTTATCAAATCATCTCAGGTAACTACCATAAATTTTGATCGCCCTGCACTATTTTATACAGCTGTCGTCTTTCATGCGCATCACGTGACCATACCAACGTAGTCTTCTCTCAAGTAAACATCTGATCAGCATCTGATCCCTCTTATTCCTAATTTCTCACTTAGTTCATTTATGCTTTGCCGTTCACGTATATTACTATTACACATCCAACAGAGCATGCAAGCTTCGTTCCTCTCCAGTCTGCGTATATCCTCTGCACGCAATGCCCCCGTCTCACTGCCATGTAGCATTGCTGTTCATATACAAGCATCATACAATCTGCCTTTCATTTTTAGAGAGAGACCTTTAGCGGCCAATAGTGGTATAAGCTCTCTGAACTTTTTCCATCCCGTTCTGACTCTGGCTACTGTACTTTCAGAGCACCCTCCACCACTGCTGATTTTGTCACCCAGGTAACGGAAGGTATCCACTATTTCTATAGAGCCATCTAGGCAATAGAATGAGCTAGTATCCTGTGGATACTTGCTACCTATTGCACCTGAGCACCGGCCACATATAAACTCTATGTTCTTAGATAATTTACCTGTGATCCCACTACATCTTTTATGTACCCATACTTTGCATTTGGGACATAAAATGGAATTTCTGCCTACTCCTTTCCTACACACTGAGCATGGCCATTTCCCTGAGGGCACCTGTGCCCTATTTTCCTTTCTACAAACTATATAAAGTGGTAAGTAGGTGCCATGACAATATCTAGTCTATCTGCAACCCCACCACATCTCTTGTCCATCCATCCATAGATTGCATTGTGTGCACCTTATAGAATATCTGCCCATCCCTTTCTGACATATCAAACAAGGCCATTTCCCTGATGGTATCCCCCTCCAGCCCCCTTTCCTACTTATTAGGACTTGTATCTTTGCTAAGTTTACTTTTAGTCCTTTCCACTCTGGGTTCTTCCCTCCATGCTTCAAATCTTGTCTCTAACTCTCCTACAGATTCAGCTATGAGGTCTAGCTCATCAGTTTATAGGAGCCCCCTTGGAGTGCCAGTTTTAACCCCTTAGTGATGGCCTGAAGGTCTATGATAAAGAGGAGGGCACTGCTGACAGCCCTGGTGGACTCCCATCACTGTACTTGATTCCAACTCTCACCCTGCTGGTTGCTCCTTTATATATGGCCGGCACCGCCTTCACAAGACATTCCTGTATAGCTAGCTTCCTGGGGATAGAGGGAGAGAGAGAGGGAGAGAGAGAGGGAGAGAGAGAGGGAGAGAGAGAGGAACTAGATGGAGAGAGAGAGAGGAACTAGATGGAGAGAGAGAGAGAGAGAGGAACTAGATGGAGAGAGAGAGAGAGAGAGAAACTAGATGGAGAGAGAGAGAGGAACTAGAGGGAGAGAGAGAGGGAGAGAGAGGAACTAGATGGAGAGAGAGAGAGAGAGAGGAACTAGATGGAGAGAGAGAGAGAGAGAGAGGAACTAGATGGAGAGAGAGAGAGAGAGAAACTAGATGGAGAGAGAGAGAGAGAGAGAGAGAGAGAGAGAGGAACTAGATGGAGAGAGAGAGGGGGGAACTAGATGGAGAGAGAGAGGGGGAACTAGATGGAGAGAGAGAGAGGAACTAGATGGAGAGAGAGAGAGAGAGGGGGAACTAGATGGAGAGAGAGAGGGGGAACTAGATGGAGAGAGAGAGAGGAACTAGATGGAGAGAGAGAGAGAGAGGGGGAACTAGATGGAGAGAGAGAGAGGAACTAGATGGAGAGAGAGAGAGAGAGGAACTAGATGGAGAGAGAGAGAGAGAGAGAGAGAGAGAGAGAGGAACTAGATGGAGAGAGAGAGGGGGGAACTAGATGGAGAGAGAGAGGGGGAACTAGATGGAGAGAGAGAGAGGAACTAGATGGAGAGAGAGAGAGAGAGGAACTAGATGGAGAGAGAGAGAGAGAGAGAGAGAGGAACTAGATGGAGAGAGAGAGGGGGGAGAGAGAGAGGAACTAGATGGAGAGAGAGAGAGGAACTAGATGGAGAGAGAGAGAGGAACTAGATGGAGAGAGTGAGAGAGAGAGAGGGAACTAGCTGGAGAGAGAGAGAGAGAGAGAGAGAGAGAGAGGAAGAGAGAGAGAGAGAGGAAGAGAGAGAGAGAGAGAGAGAGAGAGTGGGATGTAGATATATAGGAAGAAGAGGATGATTAAATGGTGGTAGGAAGAGGCAAACGAAGAAAGATGATAAATAGTAAGAGAGGGGGAAGAGGGAGTAAAGAAAAAGAGGCGATAGATTCATAAACAAGAGAGGGGGGGTAAAGGAAGGGGAGGTAATAGATTTGTAAGAGAGGGGGAGAAAGAGAAGGGAAGGGGACAGATTAGTAATAGAGACAAAGAGAGAAAGAGAGGGGAGGTGATATATTAGTAAAAGAGAAGGGGAAAGAGAAAAAGGAAGGGGAGGCGATACAGTAGTAACAGAGAGAGAGGGGGAAAGGGGACGGGACAGTTTAGTAAGAGAAAGAGAGAGAGGGGGAAAGGGTAGTAGTAGAAGGAGGGTGTGGTTCCGTTAATTGAAAACAAAGCAATGTTTCGTTTTATATTCAAACATTGTTGTACAATATATATTCACTACACTACACTACTGTGATATATACACGCATGTATACATACATATATACACATATATATACATGTTATGGGGACATGATGGTGTAAACATGTTTTCAGTTTGAAAACACCGCTACAATATATATATATCTATATATATGTGTGTGTATATATATGTATGTGTGTATATATTAAGAATAGAGGGATGCACAGGATTTATACAACGGAAAAAACGGTTAGTCCCATCTCTGTATATAAACGTGTGCATGTATATACATACAATCATATATATATTTTTTTTCTAGCGATCGACTTTCGTCAAATCGGACCGAGGAAACAATGTTTCCGTTGGTCTTTCCAGTTGCTAATACTATCTATCGGTCGCAACTCCAGGTAGAAGGAGCAACGTGAAATAAAGTGTCTTGCTCAAGGACATAACGCATCGCCTGGTCCAGGAATCGAACTCACAACTTCACGATTGCGAATCCAATTCTCTAACCACTCAGCCACACGCCTTCACATATATATATATATATATATAGTAATAATATATATATATATATACTAATAATATATAGTATATATAATATATATATATAGTAATATTATATATATATATATATATATATATATATATATATATGTATACCATCGTGGGTTCGGATCTTGTTTGCATGTGCTTGCATTCGTGGGTAACATCGGTGATAATGTACTCACTCTCTCTCTCTCTCTTTATTTATATATATATATCATCATCATCATCATCATCATCGTTTAACGTCCGTGTTCCACGCTTGCATGGGTTTGGACGGGAGTTTTCCCACTTGAGGCAAGAGTGGTTGTCTTGCTCGCATAGGACTGTCTGGCAGGTTTTCTACGGCTGGATGCCCTTCCTAACACCAACCACATTTACAGTGTGGGGCTGGGAGGTTTTTACCGTGTTGCCTACACGGCCACATTACAGCGTGGACTGTCTGGCGGGTTTTCTACAGCTGGATGCCCTTCCTAACACCAACCACATTTACAGTGTGGGACTGGGAGGTTTTTACCGTGTTACCTACACGGCCACATTACAGCGTGGACTGTGTGTTTTTTTGTCGTGACACCTACACGATCTCATTTGTTTCGGCCTGGATGTTGTGGCACCAACATAACTTTACATTGAAGGGGCGGTGTGGACGGAGGTGTATTTTGTTAGAGATGCCTACTGACTGTAGTAGGTTTTACTTTGTATTTAGGTAAGGCGGATCTTCTCTATTACTGAGTACTGCCAAAGGTCTCGGTCTTGGAGAGGTGTAAGCGTGTGAGGTCGGAATTTATCAGCTCGTCCCAGGTTTTTCTGGGTCTGCCTACTCCGTGGCTACCGTCTCTCTTTATTGCCCTGCACTTTGTTATACAGCTGTCGTCTTTTATATATATATATATATATATATATATATATATATATATATATATATATAGAGAGAGAGAGAGAGAGAGAGAGAGAGAGAGAGAGAGAGAGAGAGAGGGGGGAGAGAGAGAGAGAGAGAGAGAGAGATTAGTTTTGCGAGATATTTGATATGAAATCGTGTGTCGAAACAAATATTGTTATACAGTGAGTGAGTTCTGTTATTAATTCTGGCAATATTATTACACAAATATGACCCTCCCCAAGTATAACAATATATATAGATAGATAGAATTAATAACAGAACTCACTCACTGTATAACAATATTTGTTTCGACACACGATTTCATATCAAAAATCTCGCAAAACTAATTTCTCTCTCTCTCTCTCTCTCTCTCTCTGATCAGAGCAAACAACACGGACACTCTATCTCAAAATTATTTTTGAAAAGCATTTAGAAATGCGCAACCGGTAAAAACTTAAAAACTTAAAACCACAACTGAATACTAACCCATACAATCACTAATACTCTTTTATTCCTAATTAAACCATTTTTTAACTGTGAACAACTTGTCAGCATTTTCTATTCCGTTTACCAATATATAATAACTTGTGTGTTACACCTCTATTCTTTTAACTAATATATATTAGAGAGAGAGAGAGAGAGAGTTTGGAAGAAACGATTGTCAGCAATTAAATGATTTGAAGACAACTTTGATAATTGTATAATTTATTTATTTTCCTGCTCTGTAAAACAACTGATGTTCATACATTGAGCTATTTCTCTTACTGGTAATAAGGTAATTAAGAAATTACTGACCTTCCTGTTTATAGTTGTTTATACTATATACATAACTATAAATAGTATTATTATATATATATATATATACTAAGAGTGGGAAATGAAATTTTGTTTCATTTTTTCCGTTTATATATATATATATATATATATATATAAACGGAAAAAAATGAAACAAAATAACTGCATTGCTTTATTGTACTACAATAAAACTCACCTCCTACATTATATATATATATATATATATATATATATATAGGAACGAATTAGCCGTCGAAACGGCTTGAGCTCAGCCGTCGGGGTCCTACTCGTTCCTATTACCCACTCTACTACCCTAAATATTGAGTACTTTGGTGCGTTATGGTCCACCTGGTTCCTTACCACATTTCCTTCGTTATATATATATATATATATATAAATGGAATAGAATGAAACGAAATTTCATTTCTCACTCTTTGTACGGCACTTACTTAAATGTATGTATGTATACGTACATACATACATCTATATATATATATATATATACTACTGTACGTCTGTATACATATATGTATGTACGTATACATACATATATATATATATAGTATAGGAATAACATTAAAAAAGATGCTGTACTGATGTTACTTAAATCATATAACTGGATCTTGATTGAAATGTTTTCATTTTGAAACCGCTATATATATATATATATATATATATATATATACATATATATATATATATATATAAATGAGAGGTATAGAGATTGTTTTAGCGAGAAGCTAACAGCATTCTATAACATATATGCGACTATAACGTCAAGATGGGAAAAGTAGTTAACGTAAGATTTAGGAAAAATAATTCAAACTCATCTCAATAGAGAATCAGGATACAAATTCATCCACAGAATTTAGTGAAATCCAGGGAAAAATCAATAGACCTTTAACTCATGATAAAATAAAGTTTGAAACACTTATCCTTCAATTTGGAATAACATCAAATGCTCTGTATAGTCTTAAAAGACTATATATATATATATATATATAGATATATATATATAT
>OZ024765.1:20610377-20615377 GCA_964016885.1 Eledone cirrhosa
CCCTAAAAATGAAAGGCAGGTTATACGATACCTGCATACGAACAGCAATGCTGCATGGCAGTGAGACCTGGGCATTGTGTGCAGAGGATATACGCAGACTAGAGAGGAACGAAGCTTGCATGCTCCGCTGGATGTGTAACAGTAATATACGTGAACGGCAAAGCATAAACGAACTAAGGAAAAAATTAGAAATAAGAGGGATCAGATGTTGTTTACTCGAGAGAAGGCTACGTTGGTATGGTCACGTGATGCGCATGAAAGACGACAGCTGTATAACAAAGTGCAGGGCAATAAAGATAGACGGTAGCCACGGAGTAGGCAGACCCAGAAAAACATGGGACGAGCTGATAAATTCCGACCTCACACGCTTACACCTCTCCAAGACAATGTCACTGGACCGAGACCTTTGGCGGTACTCAGTAATAGAGAAGACCCGCCTTACCTAAATACAAAGTAAAAACCTACTACAGTCAGTAGGCATCTCTATCAAAACACCCCCAAAACCCGCCAGACAGTCCTATGTGAGCAAGACAACCACTCTTGCCTCAAGTGGGAAAACCCCCGTCCAAACCCATGCAAGCGTGGAACACGGACGCTAAACCTGATGATGATGATGATGATGATGAAAGACGTAAAATAAGAAAATTTTAAAAATTAAAAATTAACTTACTTACTATGAAAATTTTAGTAAGTTAATTTTTAATTTTTAAAATTTTCTTATTTTACGTCTTTCATATAATTGTTCTGCATCCCCCTGCATAGAACCACCTAGGTACTTTGACATAACTTATATATTTACTAGCATTAGTGTACATCTGTACACATATGTTGGTAGATGTACTAATTCTCTCTCTCTCTCTCTCTATATATATATATATATTGAAGTAAATCCTTTGTTCTGTTGTCAAAGACCCTTAACTTGCAGACCCCTGCAAGCGGAATTAGTCGATCTTGGATTTGCAGAAACTTCGCGTGGATGTTGTGTGTTGTATGTGATGTATATCGTATGCTATACGAAATGCATTATATATTGCATTCGGTCTCCGCGCTATGTCCAGGTCAGTCTAAAATCTTTTCCTGAGTCCAACCATTTTCGTTGCTATGGCAATGCGGCTGGACTGCCGATCGCTATATTTGATTTGCAAAGCTGTCTAAACGTATTGTTATTACTCTGGAGTACTATTCCCGATTGAGTGCTAAAGCTACATACCGAATTTGCATTCATTAGCTTGGCCGCAACCTAAAGCTTCGTTAATGCTGCACTAAAATATGTATATATATATATATATATATATATATATATGTCATCATCATCATCATCATTTTACGTCCACTTTTCCCTGCTTGCAAGGGTGGGACAGGAACTGATGCTGGCTTGATTTCTACAGCTGGATGCCCTTCCTAACACCAACCTCATCTACAGTGAGTGCTGGGTGCTTTTTTGTTGGGGCACCTCCATGACCACTTTGCAGTGGAATGATATGGACCCCAGTCCCTATCATCTCATTTCTACAGCTGAGTAAACTGGAGCAATGTGAAATAAAGTGTCTTGCTCAAGGAAACAACACATCACCCAGTCCGAGAATTGAACTCACAACCTTTCGATTCCAAGCCCAATGCTCTAACCACTAAACCATGTGCCTCCATGTATATATATATATATATGTGTGTGTATGAAATATACCCATACATTCAGAAATGTACATTAAAACTTAAAACTGTACTAAATATTTGTTGAGCTCTTTAAGATGTTGAGAGGTTTGACTGCTATTTCTAGTAGACGTGAACCTTTTCATGTCATTTATCATCATCATCATCATCATCATCATCATACGTCCGCTTTTCCCTGCTTGCAAGAGTGGGACGGGTCTTATTCAGCACAGCATCTCTCCACTTGTCACGGTCCTTCGTCATCTCCTCCGTGAGTTTCAGCTATCTGAGGTCTGCTCTCACCACCCCCGTCCATGTCGTTGCGGGTGCTAAATTCATATATTGATACCATCTGCATTTAGCCACTTTCAACCCTGTATTGAAGAGATTAGCTAATTTTGGAATTCCCTCACTGTTGATCTGTTTCAAAATACCTAATTTCACCGTTATCTAGTGAAATATATTCTGATTTTGTGGAGAATACATATGAGGGAAATATATTGATCGTTATCAGGTATTTTGTTTTAATTTTTTATTAAATTTAATAAGATACTCAACGAATTATGTAATCTTACATTCAGTCCAGATTGTCTCTAGTCTTAAGTTTTGATATGTCTTAATGCACACTTATGAAGATATTTCATTCACTTTCTTATAATGATTTAGGCTCGATTTTATTCTCTGAATTCTATCTTGAGCTGTTTTTTGCAACAAGACATATGTTTGATTTTGTATCATTCATGACATCCTTTACTTTGAATCTAATAATAATAATATATATATATATCATCATCATCATCATTTTACGTCCGCTTTTCCCTGCTTGCAAGGGTGGGATGGGTCTTATTCAGCACAGCATCTCTCCACTTGTCACGGTCCTTCGTCATCTCCACCGTGAGCTTCAGCGATCTGAGGTCTGTTCTCACCACCTCCGCCCATGTTTTTTGTGGTCTACCTCTACCACGTCTTCCTTCAACTGGCATTTCCTGGCACTTCTTCACCCATCGGACATCCTCCATGCGCATCACATGTCCATACCACCTCGGTCTCCTCTCCCGTACACTACATTCTATCCCTCTCAGACACAGTTTCTCTCTCAACACATTCATGCTTGGTCGTTCAAGCACATTTACACTGCACATCCAACAGAGCATGCTTGCCTCATTTCTCTCCAGCCGTCGCATATCCTCTGCAGTTGCTGCCCATGTCTCACTACCATGCAGCATCGCACTCCTCACACAGGCATCAACCAGCCTTTCGGATATATCTATATATATATCTATCTAGGAAGTGTAACTTGGAGTTACTGTAGGTTCACCTGGGTGAGCACTCAATGTTTAGGTTCACTTCAGTGTCGAGGTGTAGAGCTATACAGAGTGTATTATAGTGAAAAGATAACAAGGACGATTGGTTACTCCTTCATTACATTTATTGGTTGGTGACGCGCGTTTCGCCACTGATCAGCTCAAGGTTCGATCTGTATCGATCTGACCTGACTCTGTAATCTGCGGCTCGTCAGACCTCTTTTAATGGTAATACTTGATGATCCTATATATATATATAGGAAAAGAGTCAGGACCCCGACGGCTGAACTCTGGCTGTTTCAACAGCTAGACCCGAACTAAACCAGTAGTATTAGGGCGGCAGGGACCTAGGTGAAATTATCAGGAAGTACAGTCCATATATGGGCATGTAATGAAAACACAGTAGAAGTATCAAATCAAACAATCCTAAAAATCGTTGTTTTTCTTTTCTCCCACAGGAGTGGTCACTTTATATATATATATATATATATATATATATATATATATATATATATATATATATATATATATATATATATATATATAAACAATTAAGTTAAAAATGTACATCTACATATGCATACTGAAATACTAGTATGCATATGAATACACACACGTATACATATGTAGATGTAACAAGTCTTTCACTGGTTACTTTACTGGTTACTTTACAAACGAAACGAAATTTAATTTCGTTTCGTTATTTGTTTTTATCGTCTCCGCTGAACCGGTGCGTACTCACACTCTATGCAAATTAGTCTGCCCACTACTAATTTTCATAGAAAAAGCATATAACGATATGTGCTTTTACGATTCTCCAGAAAGGCCGGTAGATAGGTAAATATTGCTGATGAGTTGTAACAACAACGAAACTAGTTCAATATTCCTTGTCTGGCTTTCTGGAGAATAGAGGAAAGGTGTTTCCTCGAAAACCAGTATGACTCTAAAAACCGGTTTGTCTGTTTGTTTACATACAGAATAGCTGGGTTACTCACAGTAAAGTAACCAGTGAAAGATTTGTTACATCTACATATGTATACGTGTGTGTATTCATATGCATACTAGTATTTCAGTATGCATATGTAGATGTACATTTTTAACTTAATTGTTTAAGCGTCAGTCATACAAAAGTGAGTTACAAACGAAACGAAATTTAATTTTGTTTCGTTATTTGTTTTTATATATATATATATATATATATATATATGTATGTATGTATGAATATATATATATATATATAATTGGAAAATAGTCAAATCGAATCTCTGGCGGTTTGCAAGTAAATTCGGCCTACTTATATGAAAAGATGAGTTAGCAAAGCACTTGATAAGTTGGGGCCTTAGAGTAATAACATACGTTTAAATAGCTTGACAAATCGAACATTTTGGTAGGCGAATCTAACACACAATATAGACCAAAGTAACGATAGAACTAATCAGGTTGAGAAAAATACACCTGGACAAACCAAACGATCAATCGTTTAAAGTGTTTCTTTGAATCCGAAACCAAATATCAGACTTACGTGACTGGCAAGCTCGTGGTATTCATGATCAAATGGAGGATACAGTTTTTCAACAGGTTTTTCGTGCTACCAAGGACCGAAGTGATAAGCTATATGTTGCTGCTATATATACACAACTCTATTTTCTCACATTCCCACAACTCTTCAAATAATCTACAACATATTCTTCTATTTCTATATATTATTTTCTTTTCTTTTCTTGTTCTTCCAGGTTGTTCTAGAAGTTTCCCTGTGCCACAATGGAAGAGCCAAGTTCTTTGGTAGGAACTTGGAATCATCCGAAGATCTTCCCTTTTGTCGTTCCTTTCTTCCAGTGCCTGCTCTACTACGCCATCGTCCTAGTCTGTCATGTTGCTATATTTAAACTCAACACCATTTTTACACCGAGTTGGCTCCGACCGATTCTTTCCGATTTCATCTGCACTGTTACATCTTGTACGATCTCCTTCCAACACGGAATACTCCGATACTACTATGGCAGTATCTCATATGTGTTTATGTCGGTGTTTTTGGGATTTCTCTTC
>OZ024765.1:20625377-20642877 GCA_964016885.1 Eledone cirrhosa
GATCTTATTAGACTATATCTGCTTTGATGTAAAGGTGTTGATCTTAGCGACTGCTTCTCGATGACTCATCTATGGCCACCCACAGTTGCCCCTCAACTTTAAATGTAGGCATGAAACCGCCTTCCTTAACAATGTTTGCTCCAAACGATGTCATCTGAAAGGTGCTGTTGTATTTCCGGATATTTTCAAGGAAGTGCTTAGACTCCGCTGTTTCACCTGCCCGATACATCTTCAATAGCTGCGGTGGATCAAGGAGGAAAGGTAATGGTTCACCTGGCCACTTTATGGCAGTGCAGTAGGTGCAAATGGTGGACATATCGCCAATGATCACATCAGCATGGGTGCCATAATTGAAGGTTGGGCTACATTCAAACACCTTAAGTAGCCATCGCGAACTGGAAGGCCTTGAAAGAGTCATTTCTGGAAAGGCTTCTTTGAAGATTACTCTGCAACCGATCACGCTTTTCGGATGATGTCTCCGTAGCCCGTGCAGTGGCCGTCGACATTGCGTTTCTTCTTTGTCTGCGAACGCGCTGACCCTCATTTTCAGGAGCTCGTGCACTGGCCTTCGACACAGCGTCTCGTCTGTCTGCGGACGTACCGATCCTCCGTTTCAGCAGCGCGTGCAGCGGCTGTAGACATTGCGTTTCTAGTTCGTCTTATTTCAGCATTTTGTAGTGGCTCACTTGCTCGTCTATTTGTCATACTTCTGCCTCGTCGCACCGTTTTCCGACCGATTTTGTTACTCTTCTTCGGAGGCATTATCTAAGTTCAAATCTCGCCGAGGTTAACTTTGCCTTTCATCCTTACGGGGTCGATAAAATAAAGTACCAGTAATGCACTGGATAATTGCTGGCCTTGTGCCAATAGTAGAAACAATTATCTAAAGAGTAGTTGAAGCACATCTGGAATAGCCCCCATGAAAGAGATTAATGCAGAGAACTGTATAGCCGGATTGTACAAAGTAACCATTTATCGCAGACTTAAAAAGTTTAAGAATTATCGTTGACACCCTGTTGTGAACTGGGATAAATGGAGTCCAAGTAGGAATAAAACCTGGTTAGAAATTCATGAGCTGGCGAGTTTAACCGATTAGAGTAACTATCAACGGGAAATAATTCCTTCTGTCCTGCTTCTTAGGTATCAAGATTTACTTCCCTTTAATTTGTTTTAACTAAGATTTTGTGTATTTGGTTGACATATTTTTGAATATTTAATGACCCCGGAATAAAAAAAACGAATCGCTGATATATAGAAAACACTCCCCGATGACTAATCTATGAGCCTATAAAGTTTCATGAAAATCGATCGTAAGATGTAGGCCCCTATAGGTAATACACAGACACACACACACATACTTAATTTTATATATATATACATATATTTATGTATATATATACATACATATTTGTATATACAAATATATACACACATGTATATATATACATATTTGTATATACAAATATATACACACAAATATAATATACAAATATATACACACAAATATATACACACATGTATATATATACATACATATTTGTATATACAAATATATACACACAAATATATATGTATATATATATACACATATTTATGAGTATATATATACACATATTTATGAGTATATATATACACACATTTATGTGTGTATGTACACATATATTTATGTCTGTATATAGACACATATTTATGTGTGTGTATATAGACAAATATATTTGTGTGTTTATACACATATTTATGTAGGTATATATATATATACACACACATGTATGTATGTGTGTGTATATATAGACACGTGTGTATATATACACATATATTTGTGTATATATATATATACATATTTATGTGAATATATATACACATATTTATGTGAGTATATATATATATATATATATATATATGCATATGTACATATACACACATATATACTCAGACATACCAAATATACCATATATATATATATATGGTATGTATGCGTATATATGTGTATGTATATGTACATATGCATATATATATATACACGCACTCATACATATATATATATATATATACACATACACACATACATATATATATATACACATACACACATACATATATATACACACACACACATACATATATATATACACATACATACACACATATATATATACATACATACACACATATATATATATACACATACACACATACATATATATATATACACACAGAAAGTGCCCGACTTAAGTATCAGTCTTACTACTTCAAGTGCCTCATTCCAGAAGATTCTAAATAGAGAAATCCCAAGATATTTCTAAAATGATATATAAAACTATTTCCTATGGAAGTTTAATAATTCTTCTTGAATAAAGGATTTACTTTTAATTCTTCACTGTTACATGTTTTGTATATTTACACAGTTTTATTTATTTATGGAGGCACATGGTTTAGTGGTTAGAGCATTGGCCTTGCAATTGAAAGGTTGTGAGTTCAATTCTCAGACCGGGTGATGTGTTGTTTCCTTGAGCAAGACACTTTATTTCACATTGCTCCAGTTTACTCAGCTGTAGAAATGAGATGATAGAGACTGAGGTCCCTATCATTCCACTGCAAAGTCGTCGTGGAGGTGCCACGGCAAAAAAGCACCCAGCACTCACTGTAAATGAGGTTGGTGTTAGGAAGGGCATCCAGCTGTAGAAATCAAGCCAGAATCAGTTCCCGTCCCACCCTTGCAAGCAGGGAAAAGCGGACGTAAAATGAAATGATGATGATGAAATGATGATATATACATATATATATATATTTTTTTATATATAAATTTAAAGATAATGCCACCCACACCCAGCGCATCAGCAAGGAATCTCACTTTATTAACAAATACGGACCCCGTCTAAACACTTCTCCCTAAGACGAACCCACAACATACACACATCAACATACATACCTACTTCAGCATACATCCTACATACATCTCTATCCACATATAAACACAATGACATACGTAAACACACATGTTCTATGGTGCAACACAAATATACACAAATTTGCATACCTTTTGATGTCTATAGATATAAACATGCCAACACACACACATACATATACGCACACATGCATTGCACACTGTTGGGCACATATTTGTACACAAGTATTCCAATACGGCAAGGCCTAATGGATTCCCCTTGCAGTACGTACAATCTGGACACTCACACACACCTTGGTATTATGCCATTACTATATATCATTTCACACCTTTTATTATTAAGGTTTTTGATGTTCTATTGAGAGAATCGTTTTTACTGAAAATATTGAATAATGTACACCATTTTTACCAGTATCACAAAAATACTGGTCCACCCACACACACACACACATATACATACGCGTACATTAACATACAAAGAGACATATACACACACACACACACTTCTCCGTATAAGACAAGAGCTGAAAAATATCTTTTAACATGTTAAAATATCCCCCACACACTTACAGACACATTCCTACTGACCATCCCTCTACCACGAATTACTCTGCTACACACACACACACTTGTCTTAATAGGCATTTGAACTGTCAACAGACTGCGGTTCGCACACACATCCCTGCTGACCATTATCACAACAACGAACCTCTTTACTACTACTACTACACACACATACACACATATTTGTCTTGAAAGACTTATTTTTCAGTGACTTCTCAATCAACCGAGACAAACCTACATTTGGCGCAAAATCAATTTTTAACATTCACATGACCTCTACTGACCAATCAAAATTGTTTTGACCACAAGAATGTTTTCATACATCTGGAGCCACTTTTTTTACATAAAACAGGTAGAATTTCAAAAACTAATCAGATCAGAGCAAACATCACGGGCGCTCTATCTCAAAATTATTTTTGAAAAGCATTAGAAATGCGCAACCGGTAAAACTTAAAACCAAAACTGAATACTAACCAATACTATTACTAATTTTTACTTATTCCTAATTAAACTATTTTTCACTGGGAACAATTTGTCAGCATTTTCTTTTCCTTTTATCAATATATATATATATATAAATTTTGAGTATATGTTGGTTGTTTACCGACGCCTCACTATGCAGGTTGGAGCGCTCGACAAAGTGCACAGGTTTACTTCGGAGTAATGTAAATCATATGATTCCAGTTCCTCGTAGGACTAACAACATACCGAGGAGCTGGACATATCACTGCAAAGTGGTCGTGGAGGTGCCATGGCAAAAAAAGCACCCAGCACTCACTGTAAATGAGGTTGGTGTTAGGAAGGGCATCCAGCTGTAGAAATCAAGCCAGAATCAGTTCCCGTATGAGCAAGGCAAGGTCAGCCGACTGGACAAAAAATTCAAGCATGTTTTGCAACGTGAGGACCAGAAACAGGAGGTGTTCAAGATTGCGAGGCAGTGTGTCAGAGAGAATTGTGATGTCATTGGAGAGAAGTGTATCCGGAATGATAAAGGTGAGCTTGCCCTCACCTTTATCATTCCGGATAAGTGCTGAGAAGAAAGATGCATGGAAGAGCCATTATGATAGATTGCTAAATGAGGAGAATGAATGGGAAGAAGAGACCCTACCCCAAGTAGACCCTATAGAGGGGCCAGCAGTACAAGTCAGCAGCAGCGTAGTAAGTAAGGCAATCAAAGATATGAAGATGGGGAAGGCAACCGGTCCATCGGGTATAGCTGCCGAGATGCTGAAGGCATCTTGGTCGGTAGGTCATACCACATACATATATATATATATATATACTCACATACATACATATATATCCAAACCCAAACTGCATCTCATCTAGTTTCACCTGGTCCCTAATCAACTGTGCTATAACTCTTTGTTACTTTCATGACCTGGTCCATCAGCTTTATACCTCTATAGTTTCCTCTATCTAGTGCATCACCTTTACCTTTGTAGCAGTTGACAATGATGCTACTGCACCAATCTTTTGGTATGACACCTAGTATTACCTGGTTAACAATATGTGTGGTTATGCCTTCAGCATCTCGGCAGCTATACCCAATTGACCGGTTGCCTTCCCCATCTTCATATCTTTGATTGCGTTACTTACTACGCTGCTGCTGACTTGTACTGCTGGCCCCTCTATAGGGTCTACTTGGGGTAGGGTCTCTTCTTCCCATGCATTCTCCTCATTTAGTAATCTATCATAATGACTCTTCCACGCATCTTTCTTCTCAGTACTTGTGAAGGCAAGCTCACCTTTATCATTCCGGATACACTTCTCTCCAATGACATCACAATTCTCTCTGACACACTGCCTCGCAATCTTGAATACCTCCTGTTTCTGGTCCTCACGTTGCAAAACATGCTTGAATTTTCTATCCTCTGCTTCCCTCCTAGCTAAGTATACTTGTCGCCTAGCTTCCCTCCTGGTCTCTATGTAATGTACCCTGCTTCCCCCGTTCTTTCCATGCCTGTCTCTTGGCTTTAACTGCCTCATCTACCTTATTGTTCCACATCCTATATATATAGATATATATATATACATATATTCTATATATATATGTACTATATCTATATACTATATATACATACTATACATGGGATCTGTTGAATAATGGTTATCACTAATATATTTTATTTTACAGCGAAGTTAATTTTCACCTGTTGACTTACACTTCTTGTTTTTCAAATTACTCCGGAATAAACAGACCCACCTGTGCACTTCGTTGAGTGCTCTACCATTCATACTGTGGTGTCGGTAACCAACCAACATATACTCAAATTTATACATTAATATATACATAGACAAGAGAGTCTGTCATCATATAAAACACTATTTTGTTGTTAATATTTTATTTTTCTAATTCACGTGGAACCCAAATATTGAGCTTCTTAACGAGTCCAAGATATTTTAAGCGATTTTCAATTGCTGTGTGTGATACATTTAACTTCTCTGCAATCTCTCGCACAGTTATATGACAATTAGATTCAATTATGGATTTGATTTGGTCATCATCAACTTCACTAGGTCGACCAGAACGTTGGTCATCTTTCAGTGAAAAATCTCCAGAACGGAATTTCTTAAACCATTTCTGACATGTTCGCTCTGTTAAACAATTAACACCATAAACTGCACATATCTCTTTGTGAGCCTCAGCAGCTTTCTTGCCTTTATGGAAATAAAATAGCAAAATATGACGAAAATGTTCGGTTTTGCACTCCATGTTAATATTGACACTGAACAGCTGTAAACAAAATTACTCACAATTTGGTTCTAAAGTAAGCAAAAAGTAACGGATGTCAAAAATTATAACATTGACAAACGTCATAACTCTATTTATTTGCGAAATTACTTTCTTGCCAACCCTATATATATATATATATATACACACACAACAGTAGGCTGATCAAGATACTTTCATGGAATGACCAGATCAGGTTTATTTTTCAACATCCCTGGAAAGAAACAAAATAACAGTTCATCATCATCATCATCATTTCATTTTACGTCCGCTTTTCCCTGCTTGCAAGAGTGGGACGGGAACTAATTCTGGCTTGATTTCTACAGCTGGATGCCCTTCCTAACACCAACCTCATTTACAGTGAGTGGTGGGTGCTTTTTTTGCCATGGCACCTCCACAACCACTCTACAGTGGAATGATAGGGACCCCAGTCCCTATCATCTCATTTCTACAGCTGAGTAAACTGGAGCAATGTGTAATAAAGTGTCTTGCTCAAGGAAACAACACATCACCCGGTCTGAGAATTGAACTCACAACCTTTCGATTGCAAGGCCAATGCTCTAACCACTAAGCCATGTGCCTCCAGTTATTAATAAAAAGTAAGAGGAGTTGAAATTAATGCATGCAAGATCTAGAGAGAGAAAAACTAAACCTCTAGATACATATTGAGTTAGAAAATGGCTGTGTATACGCTGAGAGAGAGCTATGCATATATAAATGTGTATATATATATGGGTACACAAGATGTAGTGGAAGACTTACTAATGAGTCCGTCTTCTACCTTCATGATGAATTAGCCAAATGAACCAGTATTAAATAGTAAACCTACATGGTAGTGAGACCTGGGCGCTGAAGGTGGAAGACCTACGTAGATTAGAGAGAAACGAAGCCTGCATGCTCCGATGGATGTGTAACAGTAATATACGCGAACGACAAAGCATAAATGAATTGAGAGAGAGACTGAGCATAAGAGGAATCAAAGGCTGTGTGCAGGAGAGACGGTTGCGTTGGTATGGACATGTGATGCGTATGAAGGATGACAGCTGCATAAAAAGGTGCAGAGCACTAGAAGTCAGCGGAAGCCGCGGAGTGGGGAGACCCAAGATGACCTGGGATGAGTTGATAAAAGCCGACTTTACCCAATTACACCTCTCAAAGGCGATGATACACGACCGTGACCTCTGGCGTCACACAGTAATACAGAGTACCCGACCTCCCATGGGTACAAGCTGAAGTATATAGACAATATGCCCCCACACCCTCCCACTGCAAGGTGGTCGTGGAGGTGCCATGGCAAAAAAGCATCCAGCACTCACTGTAAATGAGGTTGGTGTTAGGGAGGGCATCCAGCTGTAGAAATCTAGCCAAAATCAGTTCCTGTATGAGCAAGGCATGGTCAGCCAACCAGACACTGCCCACAACAGGACAACCCGTCTAACCCATGCTAGCGTGGAAGAACGGACGTAAAACGGTGATGATGATGATGATGATGACATCTAGTTTGGTTTGTCATTTAATCATGAAAGAGAATCTGAAGTGTACAAGAGAGAAGACTGAGTTGGTACAGATATATGGATGAAGAAATGCCAGGAAAGCACAGTAAAGGTAGACCTGGAAATGGTGATCTCAAATTGCTGAGGTTCAATGGTATCTAGAGAAGATAATAAAATGTAGCTGTGTTTGTATAGAGAGAAGGTTTGGTTGTATTTCATTGAAAGTAGCGTGAAAAGTAGGCTTAGTTTGTTAGAAGAGAGAACTATGTACCCATGTGAACATATAGAGGGAAGATGAGTTTTGTTTCTTAGAAAGAAAGGTGTGTGTGTGTGTATATAGAGAGATTGTTTAGTTAGAAGAGGTAGCTTTGTCCCTCTGTGTGTATATAAATGCTGGTACATGTGTATATAGAGAGATTGTTTAGTTAGAAGAGGTAGCTTTGTCCCTCTGTGTGTATATAAATGTTGGTACATGTGTATATAGAGAGATTGTTTAGTTAGAAGAGGTAGCTTTGTCCCTCCGTGTGTATATACATGTTGGTACATGTGTATATAGAGAGATTGTTTAGTTAGAAGAGGTAGCTTTGTCCCTCTGTGTGTATATAAATGTTGGTACATGTGTATATAGAGAGATTTAGTTAGAAGAGGAAGCTTTGTCCCTCCGTGTGTATATACATGTTGGTACATGTGTATATAGAGAGATTGTTTAGTTAGAAGAGGTAGATTTGTACCTCTGTGTGTATATAAATGTTGGTACATGCGTATAGAGAGAGATTGTTTAGTTAGAAGAGGTAGATTTGTACCTCTGTGTGTATATAAATGTTGGTACATGTGTATATAGAGAGATAGTTTAGTTAGAAGAGGTAGATTTGTACCTCTGTGTATATAAATGTTGGTACATGTGTATATAGAGAGATTGTTCATTTAGAAGAGGTAGATTTGTACCTCTGTGTGTATATAAATGTTGGTACATGTGTATAGAGAGAGATTGTTTATTTAGAAGAGGTAGCTTTGTACCTCTGTGTGTATATAAATGTTGGTACATGTGTCTGGAGAGGTAGTCTTAATGTAGAGATTTAGTTGTTGTAAGGAGAAGTATTTTCCTGTCTATAAAGAAGTTATGAGTGTACGCCTCTAAAACCCTTCCTGTATATTAAAGATAGTAAAATGTATTCTCGTGTCTAAGTAGGAAAGATAGGACCCTGCTTAATATGTAAAGGAGGAGGCATGTATAGGATGTAATGGAAAGACTGTGTAGACAGGGATAATAAAAGTGAGAGCTACACCCAGTGTTGACAGGGGTGTAACGGAATATTATGTGTGGTTGTAACGATAAGTGGATGGATGGATGTAACTGTTGGTATGGTGGTTTCGATATAAAGAAAAATACCAGGATTGTGTTGTTACAAAGTTTATTTTATTATAACAATATTCAATTTGAATATTGAATGATAAAATCAATAACACAAAATATTCATACAATAATTTGGTGGCTCTTCAAGCCACGTAAATTCAAGTATCACAGAATACGATTATAATATAATTTGTACTGTATCAGAAAGGTACAATATGTGTAAACAGAAATGGTGCGTGTATAAATACTGAACTCACTATGAATGCGTGTGTGTGTATCAGTATATTTACTTGTTTGTATTGCAGGAGTCAGCGATCAGCCAGGAAGGGGAGAATAAGTGGCAGACTGGTTTTTCGTGACGAGAGCTTGTAAATGCGACTTGTCTTGTCTGTATATCACTTCTTTTCTGTCGGGGCGTAAACAACCCCTGTATTTATAAGAGTTGAAGTTAGAAGGATACATATATCCTCTGAACTTTGGTTAGTCTCCCAAGGGATTAGTTTGCCAAGCGTAAACAAGTCAGAGAGATGGATATATCCTCTGACCTATTTTCTGTCAGGCGTAAACACCTCTGACCTGTGTTTAGCCTCTCCCAAGGGGTTAGTCTCTTGAGCGTAAACAACTTACCACTGCTTGTCCCAGAGGCGGGAAAGCTCAGAAAAGTTTCGAATCTTCGCCGCCGTTATAGGGGTTTCTTTACCTACAAAAGGACACCCGTGTCCGATGGTAGAAGAGAAATGAAGCTAGCATACTTCGTTGGGTGTAAATATGAAAGATATAGAGAAGATCATAAAATGTATATAGTGTGTATATAGAGGGGTTTAGTTTCTTAGAAGAGGTCTGTATATATATAGTGTGTGTATGTGTATATATATATATATATAGAGAGAGAGAGAGAGAGAGAGAGAGAGAGAGAGAGAGAGAGAGAGAGAGAGAGAGAGAGAGAGAGAGAGAGAGAGAGAGAGAGAGAACAGCGTTTCGTTTTATTTCTTAGAAGGAAAAAACATTTGTGGAACTAACGAAGGTTTACTTATATATATGTAGATAGGTGTATATGTCTAGTAAGGAATGTATGTATATAGATAGCTGTATATGTCTAGTATGAATGTATGTAGATAAATGTAGCTTTATGTGTATATATAAGGATAGTATAGAGAAATATCTCTAAAAAGGACAGTAAAATGTATTTTCGTGTCTCAAGAATATCTGCGAGTGTTTAGTAAATAAAACATTACATACCTCTTTCCACAAACATAATACCCAGAATGATTACAGCAAGGTACCCGCTGTAAACCGAACGATGTAACCCGTTCAATTCAATGGTGAAAAGTGACAAGAAAACAGAAGAGTTCCATTCAAAGGGAGGTAATTCACATAAAGGGAGATAACTCTAATCAAACTTTTTTTAATAACACTCAATTCAATGGGGGGCGCAGGCCAGCATAAAGCCAGCCTGCAAATAATCGCGGCTTCCCTCGCAACGATTCGATCTCCAGACACATAGAATGGTCCTTCCATACATAAGTACGACAACGAAGCTGGAAACGTTACGTGCAACGCCACGCAATTCTACTGAGTAAATTAGTCATACTTGTAGCTAGAATTTTGTCTATTTTTTCTTTAAATATAGAAACGGAATGAAGACGAGATAACTGAGGGTGTGGACAAATATATATTTCGTATGGTGAGAGTTAAGAGCTCTACCAAATCATTATAAATGCACACATGTATATCATGACTCATACACTGTTCACTTTCCTGACATTTGTACATTATTCTATGTACTATACATGCACCTTTGATGAGTTGTAGTGCACCTGAGCACTGTACACAATAATTTCATTATTATTATCATTATTAAATGGGCGGTGGATTGGCAGTATCGGTAGAGGGTCGGACGCCATGCTTTCCAGCATAGTTACGTCCCTTTACGATCTGAGTTCAAATCCCGCCGAGGCTGACTTTGCCTTTCATCCTCCTTACGGGGTCGATAAAATAAAGTACCAGTAATGCACTGGGTATTTGCTGGCCTTGTGCCTAAAGTAGAAACAATTATCATTATTAAATATTATACTTCGTCTCCGAAATATATTCAGAAAGAAATGTCTTTTCCCGACGGTATTACCTCACTTTCATTCTGTTTCTATATATTTTTTAAACAAAATAAATAAAATTCTACCTATAAGTATGACTAATTTACTCAGCAGAATTGTGATCTATGTGAATGGTTATATTATTAAACTATTGATTATAATTGTTTCTACTTTTGGCACAAGGCCAGCAATTACCCAGTACATTACTGGTACTTTATTTTATCGACCCCGTAAGGATGAAAGGCAAAGTCAACCTCGGCGGGATTTGAACTCAGATCGTAAAGGGACGTAACTATGCTGGAAAGCATGGCGTCCGACCCTCTACCGATACTGCCAATCCACCGCCCTTTTACTATTGATTATAATAAAACCACAACAGACTCAGAAAACTGGTCAGGGGTTATAGTCTTTAGCATTTTAACGGAAATATAGAAGCAAAAGCAGTAGTATATAGAGAAATACATCCTGCTCCTATTTCTAGTGGAACGTCCACTTTCTGTTGATATCTCTTGCCTAGGGTTTGACGTGGTCGTCATGTTTGCACCATGTGTTTTCAACATGGTGTGGCATGTCAAACTTCTCTCAAGATAGCTGCAGATTTTTAAAATTTAAATTAAGTCTACCTTTCGGACAAGTCATCTCCCTATCTGATATATATATATTGCAAACTTGACTGTCACCACTGAATATGAACCTGAAGATTGCGAAAGCATGAAAGTACTTGTTCAATTAACACTTGACATTTAATATTCTACCATACTATTTCATTCTAATATCATTATACATTTTAAAGGATTGTAAATAAAACAAATCAGACAAAGTTGGAATTCCTTTTATTAATATAATCTTCTATACACAATCATACACACCCGTGTATATTTATTTATATATATATATCTATATATATATATATATATAAACAATGAGTTATATGGTTTGTTGATTAACTTTCAACAAAGTTAATTTTGTAACAGGTTTGAAGCACTCTACAAGTTTATCTGGAGTATTATTAATATTAATAAGTGGAAAATATCTTTATATGGTATATCAAAATATGGTATAAAGATATTTTCCATTTATTAATATATATGTATATATAACCTATGCTAGCGGGGAAGATAGACGTTAAACGATGATGATGATATACATATATATATGGTGGCTGCCAACTCGTTTTCGAGTACGGCCACTACTTTATATCCATGTAGGAGAACCCCTACCGATGCGCTGAACGAGTGTGACTTTTTAATCCAGCCAGCGACTTGAAAACTCTGGTACAAACACTACACTTGTGACAATTATTGACACATAGTGCTGGGCCCATGGTACCATGTGACGACAAGTGCAGAGAGAGATCTCCAGATATAAAGCAATGCCTGTGCCGTGAAGCTTTTATAGTGAGCAAAGGCACTGCACAAAGCCAGTCCCACTCTCTTAATCAAGATAATATTTACCAAAAAGAAGAACAAGTCAACATCATTGGATACCATCAGGGTTGCAGGTGTTATATCAGAGTTTTCCTTCTCCTAGAATTCTGCCTTGACAAAGGCTAAGGGGTCATCTCTCCTGGTGATTTTGGATGGCCATTGACTCTTAAGAGCTCCTTTGCCCTTTGACAGGTTTTATTTTTAGTCCTGCAGGATGTCCAAAGTCACCTTACTCACCAAGAAACATATACATACATGTTAATGCAAACTCTGCTCAGACTATTGCAATCGCTTGTCAGATTACAGAAATGACGTATTATCTTTGCTTTTTTCCGTTCATTGCCAGGGAACGTCTTCACGAACCAAAGTATTGTCTTCCCTTCCTGTTTTCCTTCAGTTGCAACGTTTTTCGAAATATTTACTTCTGCGTTCACAGATTGATATTTTTAGTTTCAGAAGATCCCGTTAAGGGTGAAAGCAGCGATTCTTTGCTTAAACTTTAATCTGTTATTTTAATATATATATATATATCATCATCATCATCACCGTTTTACGTCCTTTCTTCCATGCTAGCATGGGTTAGACGGCTTGTCCTGTTGTGGGCAGTGTCTGGTCGGCTGACCATGCCTTGCTCATACAGGAACTGATTTGGCTTGATTTCTACAGCTGGATGCCCTTCCTAACACCAACCTCATTTACAGTGAGTGCTGGGTGCTTTTCCGTGGCGCCTACACGTCCACTTTACAGTGTGGGCTGGGTGCTTTTTTGCCGTGGCACCTCCACGACCACCTTGCAGTGGGAGGGTGTGGGGGCATATTGTCTATATGCTTCAGCTTGTACCTATGGGAGGTCGGGTACTCTGTATTACTGCGTGACGCCAGAGGTCACGGTCGTGTGTCATCGCCTTTGAGAGGTGTAATTGGGTAAGGTCGGCTTTTATCACCTCATCCCAGGTCTTCTTGGGTCTCCCCACTCCGTGATTTCCATCGACTTCTAGTGCTCTGCACCTTTTTATGCAGCTGTCATGGAAAGTGGGTGATTTGAGTTATAATTAATATAGGTAAGGTTCTCATTTATCTTGTGGGAGGGTCATATCAGTCCGGTATTTAAATTAAGAGTTACGTCTAGAAAATTTACCACTTTAAGATTGTATTCGTACATTATCTTTAGACCCAGTTCACTAAAAGATTTTCTAATGTTTTTCCGTAGCCTTTCAAGATTCTGGTTATTTAAGTTATTAACTAATAAAAGCACGTCATCTCTGTATATTCCCCCCTGTAGATTACTAAATTTACTATGTAGTATGTGGGCTATGTAAATTCCCACAAGATCAGTGACCTCCGCTGAGTCGTTGGAGCCCATGGTAATGTCGGAGTTTGTGGGTCTGTCCTTACGTTCCCAGTAACAGTTATCAAACTTGATAATAGTTTTTCTAGCCTCTAGAATAATATTAATTTCGTCCTCCGTTAGGTCGGAATTGACTTTAGCAAACGATAGGGCCTTACGTAAGGTGCCGGGTGAGATTGAAGAGTAGTATTCGTCTATGTCAAATTGTATAAACTTAGATTTATTCTTGTTCTTAACGTTATTAAACCAGCGAATTGCTTCGCTAGTGTTGCCCCATAATTTAATTTCAATTTTCTTTTTCAATTGAGTTATTACTCTGTCAAGTATATGTTTGCTAATTTTTCCTATGTCTGATTTAGAAGGGCATATAAGTCTAATCTTAGGGTTAGAGTCAAAATTTACCTTATGGTCCTTCAGGTTAAAGGTGGGGGTTGCGGGTATAATCGGCTTGGTTCTATCGTCTATCTTGAGATTCTTCACTACTTTGTATGCTTCGTTGTTAATGTTCGTTAGCGTAGTTTCACTCATTTTTCTATATTTCTTATGTAGTTCTTTGCGTATGAAGCTGTTGTATGTATCGATATCCATGGTATAAACGTTAGAGTTCTCATCAGCTTTCGCAACAATCCCACTGGTATTTTGCAGTCTTCGCAGTAGTGCCTTCATGTTGTTCGGCAGCTCATTACTTCTATGTTTGGTCAACTTGATATTCATCAAGTCTTGTTCAAATGCATCAAGATGGGGGTTTGTGGGTGGGTTTTTACATGATTTAAAGCCATATGATTCATTGATTGAATCAGACGGGTGACTAGCGTGTCCATTATTGAAATGGAAAGCCTTCCATCGTACACGCCGAATGAAGTCGTTATTGCGTTGTATCATACCAAGAATATATTCCCTTTTGTTAGATATAGGTATGTTCTTAAGTGACATACTTATATGATGCCTTTCCATATTACTGCCGTATGTCGGTGTGGTTGCTCAACTGTGCAGGAGGCGATCATTAGGTTATGCAAGAAATGCTTAGGATTATCCTGGATGCAGTAATGGTTAATTACTACACTAGATAGAGTTGACGTACGGTGAGGGGTTACTCAATGAGTTATGGAAGAATAGTTGAAGAAACTCAGTTTCTGATCCTTCTGTATTCCGGAGTGTAGATAAAGGGTTTTTATAACCATTCTGCTCTGAGGAAACAGTAGAAGCAGCATTTGAAAATTGAGTTTCTGCAAATAATTACCAATTTGCACATAGCATGACTAGGCTGTATAACTACTGTTGAAACATTTGTAAGCACTCGGAATAAATTACCTTTTTATGATGTCTACCTGTTATTATTCATTCATTATATATATATATAAAGCTATTAGAAGTGCAATTGGATTGTGTTAACAGTCAGTATGCCAAGGTGAGCACTTGATGCTATTGGGGAGCAGAGTATCAATAATAATAATTGGGGAAGAAAGAATCAGTGGTGCATCATATACATATTTAATCACATATTATATATGTTTCACTGTTGATCAGCTCGAGGTACGATTGATTAATGTCCGTTCCTGACTTTGGAATCGAAAGCTTCTCAGATATGTGTTTCCACATGTATATAATGTATGTGTAAAAAATGAATGTATGATGATGATGATGATGATGATGGTCATTTTGGCATGGTTTCTCTCCTGTGTGACTGTTTGTGAGATAATAAGTTACCTCTTTGAGAGAATGATTTACCACAAATATCACAGTGGTATGGTTTCTCTCCTGTATGAATACGTTTGTGATTGGACAAGTAAGCATTTCGAGAGAATGTTTTACCACAGACATCACAGTAATATGGCTTCTCTCCTGTATGAATGCGTTTGTGGCTTAATAAATTACTATTTTGAGAGAATGTTGAACCACAGGTGTCACAGTTGTATGGTTTTTCTCCTGTATGGACACGCTGGTGTCGAGCCAACGATAAACTTGAACAAAATTTACTATCACAGATATCACAACAATATGGCTTTTCTCCAGTGTGAGTCCGTCTGTGTTTTGACACGGAACTTCTCACAGAGAATGTCTTACCACAGATATCACAGTGATAGGGTTTCTCTCCAGTGTGGGTACGAATATGCTTAGATAAATACTCATTTGCAGAGAAAGTTTTGCCACAGACATCGCAACAGTACGGCTTCTCACCTGTATGTATTCGTTTGTGCTTGGATAGCGAAGAACTATCAGCGAAGCTCTTAAAGCAGGTTTCACAATGATATGGTTTCTCCCCTGTATGTATACGTTTGTGTTTAATTAAATGACCACTAATATAGAAGGTTTTAGAACAAACATCACAGCGATATGGCCTCTCGCCGGTGTGAATACGTACATGGATTAACAACTGACTGTTCTGAGAAAAGGTTTTACCACAAGAATCGCAGTGGTACGGCTTCAGTCCAGAGTGAATACGTTTGTGGTTGGATAAACACTGATTCGTAGAGAACTTTCTGTCACATATTTCACATTCGTAAAACAAGAGATCTGAATGGTGTTGAGATTTATGTCTGGTTAAGAACCTCTTCAATTGAAAAGTCTTGTTGCAGACATCACATGGGTAAGACATCTTCCCTGACACGTCTTTACCAGATTCTATTTCATCTGCATCATCTACAAAACTTTCGTCCATTTTCTTCTCATGAGTCTGGAATCTTCTAAAAAATAAACATAAATAAAAAACCGATAAGCTTTCAAAAAGCTAGTAGAAAGTGGTAGAAAAATATATATGTATCATCATCATCGTTTAACGTCTATCTTCCACACTGGCCGATATGATATGATATAATATATATATATATATATATATATATATATGTATCTATGTATGTATGTGTATATATATATATATATATATATCTATGTATGGCCTCAGCCGGATGGCTGAAAGTAAAAGAGTAATATATATATATATATACGATATTAACAAATGGAAACTATATTTATAAAACCATATTTATTTCATTATATATATTTCAAGGACACCAAGTTAAATTATGGTGTGCTTTCATCAGATAAAATATAATATAGAGCAGTTTTATAAATAAACATTGACATACCCTTATAAAGAATGCAACCATTTCTGTTGGAAGCTCCCGGATATATATATATATATATATATATATATATATATACAGGATGTCCCCCAAAAATGTATACACACTTTGATTACCTGTACAGGCAATATTTATTAGAATGTTGTCAAAGTGTGTATACATTTTCTGGGGAAACCTTGTATATATGACTGTGTTAGTGACAATTAACTCACACACATAGATATATATACACACACTCACACACACGCATATACACAAACACATATATATTCACACACATATATACATATATACACACACACGCATATACACAAACACATATATATATTCACAGATATACACACACACGCGCATACACAAACACATATATATTCACACACAGATATACATATATACACACACACCCACGCATATATACACACACATATATATATATATATATATAGGAACGAGTAGGACCCCGACGGCTGAGCTCAAGCCGTTTCGACGGCTAATTCTGG